>CAJQZJ010034361.1:651908-666502 GCA_907164525.1 Lophiomys imhausi
CCAAGACAGGGTAGGTAAGTCCTTCATAATTCCTGCTCTACAACCAAAGTCTGTCAGAGAAATGGGGCCAAATGGCTGAAGATTGATGCTGTAATGTATGGAGAGAAAATGGGAACTGTCCAGGCAGCCACTGGTATGTCATTTTTTAGTTTTGGAAGCTGCAGGCCCTGCACTTCCTATATAATCAGATATATTTATCCCTCTCAGGTCTCTGAGGTGGTTGAAGAATAGATAGCTAGAGTCTCATAGTTAAATTTTGAGTTGTTTAGGAATCAAGAAGGTGATCTGGATCTAAGAAGATATTTTTAAAATTGTGAGGCAAGTTAGTGTGAAAGCTGAGTTAGATATAGAACTTTCAACTCATGGAGATGGTTAGATAGTAGAATGTTAAAGTCAGGTGCCAAATACATATGGACTGGACATTGGGAATGTATGCTAAGCCATATAACTCTTATAATTGTGGCCTATTTATTTCTGTTGTTTTGTATTGTATTTATAGTTATAAGAAAAAGAACCATTTTTTGAACTGAAAGGGAGAGCTGTTGGGGGGAAAAAAGAAATACCTTAAACTAAAAAAAAAAAAGGAAGGGAAGAGGATGGGGGGGTTGAGGGGGAGGAGGGTGGAAGGGTGGGACTGGAGGGGGGAGTAGGGAGGGGATTGTGATTGAGATGTAACTTGAAGAAATAAAAAATAAAGTATTAAAAATAAATAAATAAATAAATAAATAAATAAATAAACAAATAAATAAATAAATAAATAAAAGCCATCCAAGCTAAAAAAAAAATCTTCTAAGAGGGTGGAAGGGTGGGACTGGAAGGGGGAGTAGGGAGGGGATTGTGATTGAGATGTAACTTGAAAAAATAAAAAATAAATTATAAAAAAAATCTTCTAAGAATGTAATAATTGTTTTTAAACAAGAAAATCACTGAAGGTTGAAGCTGGAGAGGCAGCTCAGTGAGTAAAAGCATTTGTTCCTCCTCCCACTACACATGTCTATATATTTTATTTTATGTGCATGGATGTTTTGTTTGCATGCATGTCTGCACCACATGTGTGACTGGTGCCCTTGGCCATCAAAAGAGGGCATCGGAGCTCCCTGTAACTGGAGCTATAGACGGTAATCAGTCATCACATGGGTGCTTAGAATCCAGCCCCAGAACTTGCTCTTGTAGAGGAACTGGATTCAGTTCCCAGCACCCCCATTATGGCTCACAGTTATACATCACTCCAGTCCCAGAGGGGCTGATGCCTTTCTTTTGACCTCTGAGGGTATTAGGCAAGCACATGGTGTACATACATGAAGGCAAACATGCTCACATAAAATAAAAATACATAGATTTAAAAAACAGAAAAACAAGCCGGGCGGTGGTGGCGCACGCCTTTAATCCCAGCACTTGGGAGGCAGAGGCAGGCGGATCTTTGTGAGTTCGAGGCCAGCCTGGTCTACAAAGCGAGTCCAGGACAGCCAGAGATATTCAGAGAAACCCTGTCTCGAAAAAACAAAAAAAAAAAAAAAAAAAAAAAAAACAGAAAAACAAAAAGTTTTTTTAAAAAATCACTATTAGAAATAAATATGATTGTAGCTTTCAAACTATCGGGACATAAGGACTAAGAAAATGCAGTTAATAAAAACATAAAAATAAAACTATTATAAAAGATGATAATGTATTGGTATATAATATATATTATAGACATAAAAACATAATTATGGAGAAAATACCCCCCAAAATTTTAATAATTATTGTCTTCAGATTGAGAAAATAGAGTTTGTGGCTTGTTTTCTTACCAGTGTATTTTAATTTTCTAAATATTCCATAATTAGAAATGGCTTTTTTTTGCAAAATGAAAAAAACTAAATTTTGACAAATAAAATTAATGTTCATCTTATTTATCTTTTTTGTATTTCTATGGTACTTACTTGCATTAAAGAATAAAAGTCAAGGGGCTAGAGAGATGGCTCAGCCGTTAAAGGCTAGGCTCACAACCAAAAATATAAAAGAATAAAAGTCAAGTTTCTAAATGGCCTCATTTTAGCAATTATAAGATTTTGTTTACTTGATCTGATCTAATGTCATTTTAAGGAATAAACACCTATGAATACTATAAAGGCTTTTCTATGAATCCTTTTACAAAAGTGGAATGACTTGTTATGAAATATCATACCAAAACCAAGAATATTAAAATGTGTTCTACACTAAGAAGGAATCTACATCATAAATATATTAGAAGTTAACAAGATTTAGCAGTAAAAACACAACAGGAAGCCAAGGAGCTCAGGAAAATGTGCTCACAACTATAAATTCTTAACTGTGCAGATAGAATCCTTAGAGGCACTGTTTGCCAAGAGCTTCTGAACTTGAACCAGAGCTTGGTTATTAAAAACGTCTCCTATCGGAGGCTGGAGAGATGTCTGAGTTGTTAAGAGGGCTTTCAAGGGACCCAGGTTCAATTCCCAGCATTCACAAGGCAGCTCATGACAGTCTACAACTCCAGCTTCAGGACATGCAGAGCCCCCTTCTGACCTCCACTGCCACCGGACACTCACATGGTGCACATACAGAAACGCAGGCAAACCCAAACACACATAAAATGACAGGAGGGGAAAATGTATCCCCCACTGTGTCCTCCCAGGGCGTGAATACTTAATAAGCTCTCTGTTAACTTCTGTTTCTAAGGTGATTTACAGAGATTTACTGATTTCTTGGCAGTACCATTCCAGGCCTTTTCAGCCACTGGACTCTGAGTCCTTGGAAACATGAACCAGAACTTAATTAATTATTTTTTTAACTAATTTTTTGGGCAGACTAGATCAACAGTTCACATATGAAATTTGCCCTTTCTTCTGCAATCCAAAAAAAAAAAAAAAAAAGATAAAAGCTAGATTGTGGTCAAAACAAAATTTTCACCTCCTTTAATCAATTTTAAATTTTAAAACAACACCTCAGTCAGCTGCCCTTTAACGTCACTTCAGGAGTTCTGCCCAAGCAAAGGACTTAGAATTTTTTTCATATCTGTCTTCCTAAACTTTAATAGCCTGAAAATACTGATGGTATGAATCCAAATTCCATAACTCGGATGCTGCCTGCTCCAGCAGGAACCATTTAGAGTACTGTTCTCTTTGTTTTTGAGACAGAGTCTCAGCTTATAACCCAGGCTGGTCTGAATTCACTATAATTCAAGTTTGCCTTGAACTTGTAGCAATCCTCCTGCCTCAGCACTCCAAGTGCTCAGTTTCTGGGAATAAGCCACCATGCCTGGACTCCAAATCAGGCTGAGCAGACATGTCTGTACTTGTTCAGTTAGATTCAAGCTGGGCACTCATATTCAAAGAGACTTCAGGGGTTAATTGTCATCCTCAGCTTGACTGAACTAAACCATGGAAACCTGGGTGTATCTAGGGGAATTTTCCAGAAGTATTTGAGTAAGGGAGGGAGACCTGCCCTAACAATGGAAATATGTCTAGCTGTACCCATCAGGATATCACCAGAAAACTGGTGGAAGAAGGAAGACCTCTCTGGAAAAATTTATTATTACACTTATCTATTTATTGTGTGAGTTAATGGGTAGATGGGTGGGTGGAGAGGGTTCACTTATGCCACGGCAAATACATGAAGGTAAGAGAACAATGTTTAGGAGTAAATTCTCTGTTTCCATGTGTAGGTTACAAGGATCATACTCAGTTGTTAGCTTTGATGGCAAGCACCTTCGCCTGAAGAGAAGGCATGCCATCTCCAAATCTCTTTGGCTCAGGAGAAATTTCTATCAAGAATCAAGAGGAAAGGGGAAAAACTACTTAGAACAAATTTGAAAACTGTTTCAGAAAAAAATGTTTCACAGGAAGAAATCCTTCTGGGAAGAAAACCATGGCCACCTTGAAACTCCAGGAACAAGCAGAAGCCAAGTACTAGCTACTGTATGGGCCAGGGACTTTCCACACAGTAGCTATCACTCAACATGGAAAGATCTCAGAGGACTGACTAATTAGAAGACACCTGAAAGATGAGCATAGAAGAGACCAGAACCATGTGAGTTGCTTTTTTTTTTTAATATTTATTTTATTTGTATTTGTATTTGTGTATGTGTTGGGGTAAAGGAGCTGCCAACAGGGGCCAAAAAAGGGCATCAGAGTCCCTGAAGCTGGAGTTACAGACAGTGCTGAGCCATCTGATGTGGGCACTGGAAATGGAAACGGTTCTCTGATGGAACAAGGACCCTTATCTGCTGAGCCATCTTTCCAGCTCCAAGAGAAACACTTTTTAAGCACATTCCACCATGTATTTAAAAAAAAAAAAAAACATTTATCTATGAGCCATGTGTTTGTATGTGCGTGTGCTAGAGTGTTATATGGGAATGTGTGTGCACATGCCTGTGGAGGTCAGAAGGTGACCTTGACTGTTGTGCCTCTGCAGTTACCCACCTTGTTTTCTGAGACAGGGTCTCTCACTGGGATCTGAGGCACATGGAATGGGCAACAATGGCTGGCCAGAAAGAGCCAAGGATCTTCCTGTCTTCGCCACCCGTCTCTAACTTATCAAGTGTACATGCCACTGTGCACAGTTTTTTGTGTGTATTATAGAGTCTAGGTCCTCAGACTTGAGTGGCAAGCACTTCACCCACCGAGCTATCTCCACCCCTGGCAAGACATGTTTACATTGATAAGAAAAACTACCATCTTTAACCCCACTGTGACTGGTTAAAAGACCAGATAACTATCTTATCCAATATGGCAGCTATCTTAGTTAGGGTTTTGTTGCTGTGAAGAGACACCATGACCAAGGCAACTCTTAGAAAGGAAAACATTTATTTGGGGATGGCTTACAGTTTGAGAGCCTTAGTCAATTATCATCATAGCAGGACACCTTGATCTGCAGGAAGCAGAAGACTGTCACATACTGGGTAGAGCTTGAGCATAAGAGGACCTCAAAGCTCATCTCCATAGTGACTAACTTCCTCTAACAAGGCCTCATCCAATAAGGGCACACCTCCTAATAGTGCCACCTCCTATGGGCCAAGCATTAAAACACATGACTTTATGGAGGCCATTCCTATTCAAACCAACACACTCCACACCCTGGCCCCCATAGATTTGTAGCTGTAACATAATGCAAAATAGCTTTAGTTCAACTTCAAAAGTCCCTGTGGTCTATCACAGTCTCAACAATGTTTAAATATCTGAAGTTCAAAATCTCTTCCTAGATTCATGCAATCTCTGGTTGCAGGATATTTGATCATACTGCGAACCCCGAGATTGTGTACTAGAAAAACCTGTTTCTAGTTGTGGTATGACTCAGTCCTAGCACGAATTAATCCAAGAGCTTGTGTTTACCATAAACAGAGTTAAATAAAGTCAACTGTAGGTCAAGAGGCAGAGCAAGCAACCAGTTGACAAGGAGTTAACATAGGAAAAAACCATAGAGAGTGAGAGGAAGTCAGGAGGACGAATAGAGAAATACACAGGAAGTAGAAGGAGGAACATTCAGCTTGAAGGGTTTTTAAGACAGAGTGGAGAACAGGCCTTTTCTTCTGGGAGATCACTTGAGGAAAGTCAGGTTGGTGATTTCTTTGCTTCTTTGAGCTAGCAGGCTTTCACTCCGGCATTTGACTCCTGAGTCTTAATTGGTAAAATCGAACATTTGGGATTTTTGCTTAAAAACAACAATCTCAATCTCTTAACTATACTCCCCTATGCAATCAAAATCAAAAAGCAGATCACATACTTCCAATATATTATTGCACAGGGTATATACTACCGTTCCAAAACATAGTGAAGGAACACAGTGAGGAAATACTGGACCAAAGCAAGGCAGAGAACCAGCCAGGCAAACTCCAAACTTTCCATCTTCATGCCTGAGGTCAAAGCACTCTTCAGATCTCCAAACCTTTTCAATTTTATTGACTGCAACACACTTCTTTTTCTTGGGCTGGTTCTACCCTCTTTCAGCAGCTTTCCTCAGCAGGTATCATGGCTGTGGCATCCCTAATCTCTTGGGGTCTCCAAGGCAATGCAGGCTTCACCTTCACAACTTCTGGAACACAGCTTCTGTTACTGCCATTCTTGGTAATCATTCCATGATGCTGGCATCTCCAAAATTATGAAGTCTTCTGCTGCAACTGGGCTGCACTTTCACCACTCATAATGGTGCCAAGCCTCAACTTCTCTGCATGACCCCTTCAGTCCTGGGCCTTCAACTGACATAGAGGCTGCATTTTCACCAGTGGCCTCTCCTGGCCTCTCAGACTGACTGCCAACCCTTAGTTCCTCTCCAGACCCTCATGTCTTCAAAACTAATGCCACCTGGGTGACTCTTACACATTACCAAATCCAGCTGTCAATACTAGGTACAACTTTGGCCACCTCATACTCATGACCTGCAACTTCTCTTGGTCAAAGAAGGAAATTCTATCCTTGATTCTAAAAATCATAACCATGTGGCCAAAGTTGCCAAGTTCTGCTGCTTGCTGATGCTGTAACATGGTCCCCTTGTTCAATTTCATCTTCACCGGCTTTCTGTTTTCAATAGTTTCCTTCACTGCCCTTATAAGCTTGGTTGACCTGGAACTTTCTCTGTAGACTAGGCTGCCTTGAACTCAGAGATCAGTATGCCTTTGTCTCCTAAGTGCTGGGATTAAAGGCATGTACCACTACACCTGGCATTATAGATCTTTATAAGCATGTCCACTATATCTCAAGATCTGGATTAAAGGCATGTTGTCTTCCTGTCTCAAGATCCAGATCACAGGTGTGCCTTCTATTTTTAGGTTGTAATTCATTCCAGATATAGTCAACTTGACAACAGCCATCACAATCTACCCCTTTTCAACTTACGTACAATTATATATCTTTATTACCAAATGAAAACAATAAACAGGTCATATTAACAATAACATGGTATAACTACCCCTCATACAACACAAACACATAGTAAATTTAGAATAAGTGGCAATGTCCCTTTTTCAACATCTTTTTCAAAAGATGGAAGCTTAGCTGAGTGAATCTTGCCATGAGGTCACCACTCCCTTAATTCCATTTAATATCTTTAACTTGTTTATCTCCTTGAGCACAGGATTTAGCTCCATTACACTTCCTGGTGTTCCTTTAAACCTTGAACCATACATTTTGTATTTTTCCTTTCTCTGCTTACTACATTTGATCAACATGGTCTTCATAAGAGTAAACCATAGGACTTAGTCTATGCTAGGCTATTTTGAGATTTCCTTTGTCAATGTAATTAGTCTAAATCTCTTCACTTTAGCATCAGGCAGACTATTCTGACAAAGGTAAATGCAGCCACACTCTTCACCAAAATATCACAAGAATGATCTCCAGGCAACATACTAAAATTCTTCTCTTAAATCACTTGAACTAGGCTTCCACAGTTCAAATTACCCTCAGCACCTCTTCCATAATCCTACTAGTATGGCTCATTAAGCTGCACTTAAAGCATTCCACTGTTTTCCTACTCCAAAGTCCCAAAAATCCACATCCCTGCAAACAAAAGCATGGTCAGGCATATAACAACAATACCTCACTCCTGTTACTAACTTCTGTCTCAGTTAGGGCTTTATTTATGTGAAGAGACACCATGACCAAGGTAACTTTTATAAAGAAAAACATTTATTTGGAGGCTGGTTTATAGTTCCAGAGGTTTAGTCCAATATCATCATGGCAGGAAGCATGGCAGTGTGCAGGTAGCCATGGTGATAGAGGAGCTGAGAATTCTACATCTTGATCCAAAGGCAGCCTGGAAGAGATTGGATATGTTCCACAATGGGCAGAGCTTAAGCATAAGAAACTCCTCCTCCACAATGACAGACTTCCTCTAACAAGGTCATACCTCCTAATAGTGTCACTCCCTATGGGCCAAGAATTCAAACACATGAGTCTATGGGGGGCCAAACCCACTCAAGCCATCACAGCAATTGACAGAGAGAAAAGTAAGTCCAGAGAAAGACTGTATAATACCTTTTGATGGAGACAAGATTATTTTACTATAGGTCCTAGAATAAAGCTCTCCAAACTACAAAACCTCCTCTTCTTCTTCTTCTTCTTCTTCTTCTTCTTCCTTCTTCTTCATCATCTTCTTCTTCTTTCTTCTTCTTCTTTTAGTTTTTAAAGATATTTTAAAGAAAAGTATAACTTTCAAATTATATTGACACAGCCAATTACTTGTTAACAGAGATCAGGTTAGACCCTATGATGAAGAAGGCCATGAGATACTGACCAAAGTCTGAGGAAATCATAGCCCCATGATAGCTTATGACATTGCTCCTGTCTAGTGCACCGATTAAGTCCTCCCTGTGGGCACTACTCAAATTCCTTCCTCAGCTTCAAGTAGCTTTCCTCTTCTCCCTGGCACTCTCTAAACAGTATCTCATCTGATTCATTTCCTTAAAAACATCTGTCACATTTTTATTGAAATAAAAACTGTAAGTTCTTTGAGGGCCAGTATTCCCATCTGGTCTGCCTGTGGGAGTGAGTATGTGTTCCTGGCTTCAAGAGGAATGCATGGTTACATGTTGTAGAATTTATGAGGAAGAGAGTAAATGAGGTTAAGTGAATGAAAGCTGGAAGCCGCTCTTTAACAGGACTTGATCATTGCCTTGTGTTCTGGGTAGCATGGATCTGGCACTTTGGTAACAGAGAAGAGGGTAGTAGGCTACCCTAAGGAATAAGAAAGGCTTACCAAAAGAAAGGTAAACACAGCCTGAAATGAGGGGCCTCTTCTGGAGCTTCATACAGCTCCAGATGTCTAGGGATAAGAGGACCCAAAGAGTGGAGGAAGAAGTATTCTAGAAGGCAAAAGGGAGCAGGAATCCACCATAGAGTGACTCATAAGCTCCACTGGGGAATTCAGACATTATTCAAAAGTGTGGTGGTTTGAATAAGAATGGTCCCCATAAGCTCATATATTTGAATGCTTGGTCATCAAGGAGTGGCACTACTTGAGAAGGATTAGGAGGTGTGGTCTTATTAGAGTATGTGTGGCTTTGTTGGAGTAAGTTGTCACTGGGGATGGGCTTTAGGTTTCAAAAGCCCAAGACAGGTCCAGTATCTCTCTCTCCCTGCTGCCTATGGATCTAGATGTAGAGTTCTCAGCTACTTCCCCAGCACAAATTCTACCTGTGTTCCACAATGCTCCCTGCCATGTTCCTTGCCATGATGATAATGGACTAAACCCCTGAAACTGTAAGCAAGCCCCCCCAGGTAATTGCTTTCTTTTATAAGAGTTTAAGTGGTCATGGTGTCTCTTCACAACAATAAAAGACTGACAAAGACAACGTGGTAGACTGCATGCTATGAAAGGAGTGGAGGAAACAAGGCCCAGAGAAGATCTTTGTTGTAGAAATCTCAACCAAAAAGTACTGTGAAGAGAAGAATAGAAGAGATTAGTAAGCTGATCCATTATATAATTCAAGCAATAAATGATGAGAAATTAAACTAAATCTGGGGTTATGGGAACAGAGAACAGAATGGACTGGAAAGTTGTCAGGAAAAGGCAAAGGAAACTCATCCTATCCCAGCACCCTCCCCACCCCGCCCCAACTCATATGAACGAAACTCCTCAGCTGAGTTGCCCAATGCCATACACTCCCCTGGGGCCACTCAGAAGGCTGCACAGGCTGGAGTCATACTGTCATGGTTGTCTGAGGGCCACAGGCCACATGATCCAAAGGAAACTGGAAAGGCCAACTGCTCTTGCTGGGAGTGGAAAAGAGAACATGGCAGTGTTGGGTTTAAAAAGTAGTTCAGTCAGCAAAACAGGGGCCCTGAGTTCAGTCTGTAGAACCCATATTGTTACTGGACTTAGGGGGGGTTCACAGACTATGTTCCCAACAAGCCAAATTTATCCACCCATCTTCCATATGCCAACTAAAGGATCCAAACTAACAACAAAAACAAACACCACCAACAACAAAATATGTATTCAATGTGGCCACATTGGGAAGGAGGACAGAGAGATTCAGTGACTCCCCCAAATCTGTCTTGGGGGAGAGGGATCTGACTTGAAGGCAGGTTCTAAATAAAAAACAGAGATATTCATAACATAAAGAGACAGGCAAAGTGTGGCTACCAGTCCATGACCGTCTCATATCTCAGGATCTCTGAGAAGTCATCCAACAAGTTGTAAATCTCTGTCAGGAGACAGGTTCTTCTTCTGAGTACCCCCAGTGCTTTGGCCATTTCCTCTCAAGTCAGGAAACTTCTGAGGGAAATTCTAATATTTTGGTGTTTACTATTTCAATAGTCTGATGGCAAAGAGGGGAGAGCATACAGGTGTTCTTTAGAATATATAAATTCCTACCAGAGAGGCTGATTAGAACATTTAAAACCAAACCATAACAAGTCATGGACTTGTAATCCTAGCACTAGGGAGGGAGAAACAGAAGGCAGAAGCACACAACACCTGGTGTTCCCCTCTAGCCTATGTAAACACCTACACACACACACACACACACACACACACACACACACACACACACATATATACACTCACCTGTACACACATGAACAGGCATACACACATGCATATACACACACAGCATATTGTACACGCTAGAAAGGCCAAACCAATGCATAGACCAGGGTTTTAGCCTTCTAATCAGCCATTACCATACACATTATTCTTTTTCTAAAGTGTATGGTAAGGTAGGGTTTCAGAAACTTTTATCACATTTTTCATAAAAATCTCTTTTAGAGGAAGATGTCTAATCACAGTTGAGTTTATCTCAGAGTACTTAGTAAAGTTCGTTTGTCTGTGCTGGGCCCTGAGGAAAGAGCTATGGACCTCAGTCTGGAATTTAATGAAAGAAACAAGAGAAAAATACAATAAAAATATATTAAGCATTCTAATAGAAGCATCTATACTAAAAATATAAAACAGAGCCTTTGGGTAGAGAGATGGCTTAGTGGCTAAGAGTACCAGCTGCTCTCTCAGAGGATCCAGGTTCAGTTCCCAGCACCACATGGAGGCTCACAACTGTCTATAACTACAGTCCAAGGTGGTCCAACACCTTCTTCTGGCCTCCATGCATATTCCACAGACATACATACAGACAAAACACATAAAATATGTCAATTAGAAAAACAAAACAGATTCCTAACCCAAAGGTGTTTGGAGGGGAAGAGTCTTGGATCAACAAGAATAATAATACCTCCCCAAACAGAAAAGTAACCTATAACTAACATGAGATAAATGGCCATTTAAAAAGCATGTAGGCCCTGAAATAAATAAATATATTTTTAAAGTTCACAAAGTAGAGATGTACTTCAGCTGGTAGAGTGCTTGCCTGGCATTTAAGAGGCTCTATTGTTGAATGATGACTTACGCCAAGGGTTTTGAGTCTTAGATACTTTTAGCTTCATTCTCATACTAGTTAGGAACTAGCACCACCCTTGTAATTTCATAGACAAGAAACCCAAGGTCCAAAGAGATTACAGAATTTGCCCAGAAGTAACTCAAACCTGGAAAGCCTGAAGGCAGAGTTCCTTGTGGATATGTGATCCCTAGCTTCCACAGTTAGTGCCATCTGGTCTACCAGTCATTCTGCTACAGGATTGAAGAGACTTTCCCATAGTCTTACACAGCCTAGACTGGGGTTCAATCCAATTGCTCCAAGACTCTGACCTCTCCTTGGACTCTGACATCAAGTTCAATATATATTTACCATGGAAGAAAAGAATGAAAAATGGACTAGAAAAATGCACTTTCCCTTCATTTTCTTCTCTGCCTCAGTTCTTAAAGGATGACCCAATTTATACCTCCTGTCTACAAGCCTCTGCTTTACAGAAGACTCTGTGAAAGGTTACTGAGCCTGAGGCAGAGCCGGTGGCTGGTAGAGCTGACTCATCACAACTGCTGTCTAACATCCCTTTCCGGTGCGTGGTCTGATGGGCTAGGACCTCAGTGTACAGTTCTGAGGAAAAGTTCTTTCTTTTTTCTTTTCCTTTCCTTCCTTTCCTTTTCTTTCTTCTTTACAGAGTCTCATCCTACACTCTCCTAGAACTCACAGCAATGTCTGCCTCGGACCCACAAGTTCTGGTATTATGGGGGTGAACCACTGTGCTCCATTTCAAATACTGTGTTTCAAGACTAATAATTTGAAAGTGGGACTATTTTATAAGTTCATTGTTTTTTCTTTAGTATACCACAATTCCTCCTATTAAGACAATTTCCCTTTCCCACCCCCCTTTTTAAGGTAGGGTCTCTAGGCTAGGCTTACTTCAGACTGGCTATGTAGCTGAGAATGGACGTGAACTTCTGCTCTTCCTGCCTCTACCTCCCCAAAGTGCTGGGATTCCAGGCATGTGCCACAACACCTACTTTATGAAGCCCTGTAGTTAGGGGTTAGTGCATGGTAGGCAAATGTTCTACCAACTGGGCAGCATCCTCAACTCCAGAATCGCATATTGTTTACACTCAGAGTTTTCAGTGTTTATAACTCTATATCCCAAGAGCTTGCCAAGTGCAGGCACAGAGGTCCCTGCCATCATGGATAGTCACATTTCATCAGTTCCGTTTTGGTTTTTTGTTTGTTTGGTTGGTTGGTTTTTTTGTTTTGCTTTTTTTTTGTTGTTGTTGTTTTTGTTTTGTTTTGGTTTGGGTTTTTTTTTGTTTTTTGTTTTGGTTTTTTTTTTTTGCATACCTGCAAGACCTTCTCCAATAGCTCAGGTACCCCAGGTTTTTGGTGAGGGTCCAGGATCTACCATTTCCTGAGAGCCCTTTTCTTCTCAGGCTTCCAGAATGTAGAGCTACACCTTGGCTGACTGTTTAGGACTATTTTCATTCCCCTTGTGCTGTTTCACTCAAAGGCACACAGGAGCTGAACTCCTTCCAAGCTTCTCCGCCAGCCACTTGGCTCTGTTCTCTCAGAGAGGATGTGCCTCTCTCCACTCTTCTCCCTCACACCTCACCAGTTGGGCCTGGAACAAGCACAGCTCCTGTCTCATGAAGTCGCTTGTGAAAATCACCATCCTCATCCTTCCTGCCCAAGGAGCTCTGACAGGAACAAACCCTAGAGTTCCTTCTTCATCCTTTTCATTCAATCATCCTACCTGACACCTGCTACCAAGAGACCCTTTTCCTTCTCTTCTGTGAACTCATCCAAGGAGATATTTTCCCCCAAATGGGGAAATCAGACTTAGTCAGACTAGCTTCTACAATAAACACAGACAGACATAAAAATTATGACAGGAGACACTAGGCCATTGATAACAGATTGAGGCTCTCCTGAGAAGAGAGAAAAAGTGATGTAAAGAACCATCACCATATTTGCATACTTTCCTAAGAGTTGCTCTTTCTTAACCTAAAAAGTAGAATCTAATAAAGTATCTCTCTCTCACCTCTTTGAGACCTTTGGCCCTCTGGGAAGCCCAGGTACAGTGAGGCAGAGAGAAAGGCACAGCCCTGGCAGTCACATTGCCTATAAGACTGATGGTAAAACCCACAACACACAATAAACCAATGAATCTCTGAGCCTTGTGCCTTTCTTTATGGTAAATAGGGATAAGAAATCATCCTGATAGGATGCTTGGGTGCAATGTAACTAGCTGTGCATTTGTAATTGCAAGTGTCAAGATACATTTGTAATAATATTGCTTTGTTTTGGGGGATGAGTTAGAAGGGAATTCAAGTTGAGATACAATAAGGGTTAGGAAATTGAGAAGAGGATCTCAGGACTGTGGGAGCAGGCATGGGATGGTGGGAGTAAAGGGTGACAATGTACAGGAAGGACAGATTATGCATCCCCAGCACACAGAAGAGGAGCCTAGAGATATGAGAACAACATCAAATACATTCTCTACACAGATTCTGAGTTCCTTGGTTGTCCTAGGAGATCTGCCAAGGCCCCACTGGAATGACACTCCAGATACTGTATTAGTAATTTTTCTTGTTGCTGTGACAAAACAATTTAAGGGAGGTTGGGACTTTGTTTTATTTCTTTTGGGGGGCTTGTAGTTTAAGGGTACAGTCCATCATGACTGAAAAGGCACAACATTAGGAGCCTGAGGCACCTGGTCACATGGCATCCTCAGACAGGAACCGTGACAGAGATGGATGTGGGTGCTCAGCTGGCTCTTGTTGCTCAGTCTGGGACACAGTCCATGGGATGATATCACCCACATGTAGGGTGGCTCCTCCATGTTCATTTCAATTTATTGAAACTCCCTCAGCCGGGCGGTGGTGGCGCACGCCTTTAATCCCAGCACTTGGGAGGCAGAGGCAGGTGGATCTTTGTGAGTTCAAGGCCAGCCTGGTCTACAAAGCGAGTCCAGGACAGCCAGAGATATTCAGAGAAACCCTGTCTCGAAAAACCAAAAAAAAAAAAAAGAAACTCCCTCAAAGACATGCCCAGAGAAGGGTCCAGGTGATTCTAAACCAGTGGTTCTTAGCTTTCTTACTGCTTCGACCCTTTAACACAGTTCCTTATGTTGTGGCAACTCTAACAAAAAATTATTTTTTTTAAATAATTTATTTTTTATTTCTTCAAGTTACATCTCAATCACAATCCCCTCCCTACTCCCCCCTCCAGTCCCACCCTTCCACCCTCCTCCCCCTCAACCCCCCCATCCTCTTCCCTTCTTTTTTTTTTT
>CAJQZJ010034361.1:682169-703757 GCA_907164525.1 Lophiomys imhausi
CCTATATAGGAGAGAAAGGAGGATACAGAAAAGCAAAAGAGAGAAGTACCTGGGTCTAACCTCCAAAACCCATTTAACAAGACCATTTAACAGCTTGTAGTCTTTTCCCCTAAATAACCAAATTTTCTATTATCTATCAAATAACCAAAGGGGGAGAACACCCTCCCCACTTCATAACTGAAATTTTGCTACTGTTATGAATCATAAAATAAATATGATGACATTAAGTATAATGTCACAACCCACAAGTTGGGAACCACCGTGAACCCTGTCTAGCTGACAATGAAGATTAATTATCACAGAAACACTGCAGAAACCTGGTAGAAAGCCTTGCAAGCTCAAATTTGCGTTGATGTATGACCTGAGATTCCAGAGTATGTGTGCCTGTGTGCGTGCATGCACAAACACATGTATGTGTGTGTGTGTGTGTGTGTGTGTGTGTGTGTGTGTGTGTGTGTATTCAGATTTTACTCCAAGTCCCAGCTAAATCCAAAGCCACAAACTGCTAGTAGTCTCCATAGTTCACCTCCAACTGCTGAATTCTCTTCTCTGTCCTTTTCAGATGCATCCTTCAACCCTTTTCCTGAGACAATGTTCTTCCCCTCAGAGCAGGACAATAATAAAAATTTCACTCTGAAAGTGGGAGAAAGACCTCCCGTCCTAATATAAAAGGGCAGGGAAGAGAGCCTTCGGTATTCTCAGTGTCTTTGCAGGTTTGCTTCCCGTTTTAACTTCATTGTGTGTTTCATGCCAGTCTACAGGCTTGTCTTGACTATCAAGTGATTCAGGAGGACTGCCATCCCTATGCAGTTGGTCCTAGGTTGTATAAAAACCAAGCTAAGCTTAAGCCTATGATCCAGGCAGCGAGAAAGCCAGCAAGCATTCATCCTCCATGGCTCCTGTCTCCTGGTTCTCGCCTTTAGGTCTGGCCCTGACTTACCTCAATGATGGACTGTGGCCTGGAAGTATAGGGTGAAACAAATCCTTTCCTCCCTCCATTTTTCTCTCAGCATTTCATCAGAGCAACAGAAAGAACACTAGAATTCCTAGTGAGCCATCTTGTCAGCGCCATGCACATTTTAAGAAGATTCAGGCTGAGATGAGATAATCCCTCGTATAAAGGAGTGCCACTCAGAGAAACTTTGATCTTCCTCGTTTCTTTCACAGAAAATGACAGCACATGGGCCTGACTTCAGCATATATGAGCACGTGTCTAGTGATCACAGAAGTTTGCAAGTAAATGTGCATCCAGAAGTTCCTATGGTTGATGGCGAGAGCATCCCTTTGTCTGGGGAGGGTGGGGCAGTCAGTCAGGGCCCTGGCATTTTTGCAGCTTCAAGGGGGGTAGAGGATATCTGAGGTCAAGGTTGGCACAGACAAGTTCTTCAACTGACATTTCTGTCAATCAGTGTTTTCTTTCCTCATGCAATTCGTCTCTCTTCTCCTCCCTCCCCCCACACCCTGGCTGCAGGGACATTTCTGACCTTTTGGTACCTATTGCTAACTGATGTGGGGGGTGAAAAGGAAGTACTTTCTCTTGGGTAAGACAGACAAGTGTGTTTTCCTCTCTGGCAACAAGGATAAGCCACAAAAAAGCATATAGATGCCAGGTTCTATATGTGGTGAGATCTCCTCGAGCACCATGTGTATGTGTGCTATGGGGTGTGTGTGGGTGTAGGTATGTGTGTGACTATGGTGTGTTGTGGTGTGTGGGTATATGTTGGCATGGATATGAAAACAAGAGGGACAATCTCTGGTGTCATGCTGTCTGTCCCTAAGGTGCTCCTCACCTGTGTTTTGTTTGAGGCAGGATCTCTCACCAGCTTGGAACTCACCAGGTAGACCAGGCTGACAGGCCTGCCAGCCTCTGGAATCTTCCTGTGCACCACCCAGCACAGGGGTTGCAGGACACAGCGCATATCACCCGTGTGTAGTTGTCATTCGGGTTCCAGGGCTTGAACTCTGACCCTGGGGCTTGTCTGACAAACACTGCTTAAACTGAGCATTTTGCCCAATGACATTTTAAAGTTTAATCTTTACCAATGAACATATTTATATAGAAGAAGACTCACAATTTTTATCCTCACAGAGACTTCACTAAAATTTCAAAGTCCCAACTACACATCTGTTTGGTTGCCAGGCCCTGTGCCGTTTATCTGTTTCTTTCTTTGTCTTATGTGTTCTTTTGTCTTTTTTTTTCTGATACAACACCTCAAGTAAGCCAGGCTGGCCTCAGACTCACTCTGCAGTGAGGACAACCCAGAACTCCACCCCCTCAGCACTGGGAAAGCAGACATGAGCCGTCTCAGCTGCTTTATTCAGATCTAACAATTGAAGCCAGGGCCTGATGCGCATAGGCAAGCAGTCAGAGGAAAACATCTGCCCCATTTGTCCTCAATGCTGTCACCTGTGAGGCCTTGAGTTTCAGCTCTACCCAAAGAAAGAAGGAAAAAAAAAATTGGAGATGATTTTTTTTTTTTTTTTTGGTTTTTCGAGACAGGGTTTCTCTGTATAACAGCTCTGGCTGTCCTAGACTCACTTTGTAGACCAGGCTGGCCTCGAACTCACAGAGATCCACCTGCCTCTGCCTCCCAAGTGCTGGGATTAAAGGCGTGCGCCACCACCGCCCGGCGAAGATGATTTTTTATTCCTCTTATTTCCTTCAGCTACAATAGCATAGAGAACCAAAATAATAATTTTTAAAATGCCCTGACACTTGAACTCTGAGTGAACGTCTTTTCATTGTCGTTAAAGAGCTAGTGAGGAAAGAACTACAAATGCTCCCATGGGTCCACAAACTTACAACCTGTAGCTCAATTCGACGTTATTTTAAAATGCATTAAAGTGTTCTAACTGGTATTATTTCCTACCCTAGAAGAGTATTTTCCAGGTCAAAGTTTCCAGGTCTATAATCTAAAACTTTTGTCTCATCTTGACCAGGATAATATGTAAATATGTAACAGACACTCAACTCCCCTCTGGAAGGCAGCTTAGCCCAACCTTTTTGAAAACAAGGTTTCAGAGAAGAAACCACTTATGTTTCATTATGAAAACATTTCTCATTTATGTGTTGGCCCTAGGAGAGACTTTGGGTTATTACAGCACGCATTCACTTAGAGGCAAGCACGGTGATTGGAATGCAGGTAAATGACTACAGCTCATTTTGGTTTTAATAGATGACACTAGGCACATATGAGTCGGACCCTGCTCCAGTTGCAGCAATACTCCATTTCTTTCTTTAAACATGTATTTTTCGTTTTGTTTTTTTTTTTCCTAATGTTTTTCAATCTTACCTCCTCTTACCCTTCTCCGATTAAAACCCTTCCTATTCCCAAGGACTCTTTCTTCACATTCATGTCTTTTTAATGTACGTGCCCTGATGCATTTAATTGAGTTGCTTGGGAAGGGACAGTTATTTGCACAACGGCTATTGGTGGAGTGTTAAGCATCCTAAATGTTAATTAATTGGTCCTGTTTGCTGTCTGTTACTTACCTTGACTCTGATTGGTTAAATCAAATGCCAAGGCCTGAGATTGGACAAAGACAGAGAAAGGTGGGACTTCCTGGGATTAGAGCAGGAAGCCTGTGCTTTAGACAGAGGATTAATTCATTCCAGCCAGCAGCAGGAAGAAGGAGGCATTCCAGCCAGGAGCAGGAGGAAGGAGGCACATACCATGGGTTAGAAAAAGGAACCTCATTCCACATGGCCAGGAACATTGGCATATTGTGGAGAATGGAAGTCCAAGGGGACATATGTATATATGGGGTCATATTTGGGTAATAGAATTAAGAGCTAGCTTAGATGGACCAGGATTGCACAATTCAGGCCAAGGCTTGATAAAATTCATATGGTCTCTGTGTGCTCATTTATAATGTTTGGTTAAGGAACAGTCGCCAAACCAATTAGCAATAACATAAATACTGGGTAAATGCTTTAATTAGCCATATTTCTTTTTACATATGGCGCCCAACTACGGCAATTAGAATCCATGCTTACAGCCTGAGAAGGCCCGGGTGAAAGCCAGTTTCCTAGCCAAAGAGTGGGGAACTGAACCCAAATGCATTTCAAAAGTGTGGCTAACTTAACAAAAGCTGTTGCCTTGCAGCAAAGGTGGAAAACTTAGCTCTCGTTATGTACTAAAAAACTGGCAGCCTTCTAAACAGAGCTTGAGAGCGGAATTAACCGCCTAGATTAAAAATGGAGGAATTCATAATGCCTCAAAACGTTTGGATTCCAATTGAGTTTGTTCCTCTTAGCATGCAAATGATTTTTACCCTGACAATTGTGGTTCTGTGTATCGTTTTTGAGAAAGTTCAGACTAGGATAGTCTTAAAGGATAGAATTTACAGTTGGAATGCTAAATTGCCAACAATGATACTGGAGGAAGAAGCGAGGCCTTTCTTGATAAATAATGCAAAATTGATGGCAGCTGGAGCTAAGAGCTCCCTGGGTACTAGGTGCCTGTCAGCAGTTTCTGGTATTGGCCCACCAGTGAAATGCAGCCGCAACTAGATTTCAAGGAATAATTAACAAAGCTTTAATTGCAGCATTGGATGGCATGGTTAGACATGCCAAGGCTTTTGGAATGTTGTTTCTTTGCTTGATTTTTGTTTAGATGTCTTTGATTTTCCTACATTGGGAGGTAGAAAGGATATTTTTCTGGTTTGGCATTGCTAAAACATAAGAGATTTTTGAAGATTTTGGGCCAATTTTGGGCCAATTTTGTTTTGGGTTTTTTTTCTGGTTTTTCGAGACAGGGTTTCTCTGTGTAACAGCTCTGGCTGTCCTGGACTCGCTTTGTAGACCAGGCTGGCCTCGAACTCACAATGATCCACCTGCCTCTGCCTCCCAAGTGCTGGGATTAAAGGCGTGTGCCACCACACCCGGCTCTGGGCCAATTTTGAATTGTCACTACAGTTCAAAGTTACTCTCAAGGTTACAGAGTTACTAAAATCTGGGATTTAAGTGAAATATTTGAGCAGGGTGGTACTGGCGCACACCCTTAATCCCTTAATCCCATCACACTAGAGGAAGAAGCAGGCAGATCTCTGGATTCTAGAACAGCCTGGTTTAAACAGTGAAGGCAGGGTGGGAAACCTGCTGATAAGACAAGGCTGCTTACTAAAGTCAGTCTAGAATTCAAAAATGACACATTTTTTTCCTTGATGTTAAGTTTAATAATGTCCTTACTGATCTAATGGATAAATGCACATAATCTTAAATTTTTGTGAAGAGAAAGGGCTCACAAGCAAGTCTCCTTAGTTGTGGGGCTCCCACTGGAGAACTGGTTTCAAGAGACATTTTGCCCTGAAGGAGATATGTTAATCTCTGGGTGTGGTGGTGCACGCCTTTAATCCCAGAATTTTGGAGGCAGAAGCAGGCTAATCTCTGTGAGTTCAAGGCTAGCCTGGTGTGCAAAGTGAGTCCAGGACAAGAATACACGGATAAATCCTGTCTCCAGAAAAAAAAAGAAAAACGGAGAGAGAGAAAGATATATTCTGTTAACCAATGTAAGAACCCAGAGTTAGGCTTGGGAACATGCAAACTGCGTGCCTCCCACAGCCAACAGTTAAGAAAAGCTGATATGCTATTTTACACTAATCTCCTTAAGAATGGAGCTTCCATGGGAGAACTGGAACTCAAACTAATACAAAAAATGATTTAATTAATGTTATTGTTTAATAAGGGTAATTCAATTATTTAAGTTTATACCTTGGTCTCAAAACTTGGGAGACAAGGGAAAAACAGGTTCTGTGTACGTTCAAGGCCAATCTGAATCTACAGAGCTCTACAGTGCAAATCAAGACAGCCCAAGCTACAAAGAGAAACCCTGTCTCAATAAGGATAGATATATCCACATAGAAATTGAATCTCCAAAGAAAGGAGAAAAGGAAAGAAAAAATATATAAATGCAAAACTTTGATCCCAAAACAAGGGAGACAAAGACAGAGACAGATTGGTTCTTTTGAGTTTGAGGCCAACCTAATCTACAAAAAGCCAGAACAACACAGAATAAACCTGTTTTAATCAATTAATAAATTTATGTCAACTGTAGAGGAGAATACTTTAACTCCATACAGTCTTATGCTGTATTTTCAATTTAAAATAGATTATATATAACATATATATGTAATACTATTATATCTCATGTTTTTATATGGCATGAATGGAGACTTGCAAATGTCTTTCTGCTGTTCAAAGGACAGAAAATATTCCTTAATTGATTTGTGCATCCCGCACATCCAAGGCATTTTGGTAATTGCAGAACTATATGTTACTTGTGAGAAATTATATATTTTCAGAACCAGACCAGATTCCAAAGAAGAAAAGACAAGTAACCCAGATGATCCAGCCTCATAGACTGCCTCAATAGCTGTTTCTTCAAAAATCTGCATCAAGAACAACTTCAAACAGCTTGCTGAGATGGCCCAGCCTTAAGGACTGAACTTTCGTACCAAAGTCCAGCTTTGAACTACAAATTGCTCAGAACATTCAAATTGCTGAGCACATAGAGACTGGACGACAAATGTTACAATTTACTTGCTTAAACATTTGTTTTACATTTTATTTGGGCCCCTAAACAGGTTTTCTGCATCCCAATTCAGCAGGAAGAAGTTTTAAGAGAGCGACGTCCCATTCCCAAAAAATGGGGTGGATGATTCTTTGGTCATTTGATGTGTTATAAATGTTGTTTAGGGGTAATGGCTACAAATTGTTATATGGTCTTGTTAAGCAAGGTATAGGAAGTTAGACTTGGAGATCTCTTTTTCTTTTCTCTATCCTTTCTCTCGTATATAGTGGGAAAAGACTTGAAAAGAAAAAGAGGGGGAATATATGTATATAATATAGAAATGATAAGATATAATGATAGATTACTGAATCTGCTCTGAAATTCAAAACTATTTTTATTCTCAAATAAGGTTATCTTTTGATACATTGGTATAGAATTTTGTATATTGATACAAAAATAAGGTTAAATTTTGATTCATTGGTATAGAATTTTACATTTAGACACATATTATGCATATTTCAACTTATATAAGGTATTGTGCCTGTACAAATCATTTAAAAGTATAGGTTTACTTCCGATCCTTTTATGGGTTGCTATTGCAATCTATTTAGGAGTCTGGATAATACAGGTTGATTGCTGGCCAGTCAAGCTTCTGGTCATGTCAATTACTAGTCTTAATTTATCACAAAATAGACTTAATAGTTTAAACAGATAGTAAATGGTTAAAACATACAGTTTGTTTTTTCATAGATAGATGATAGATTTATAAATAAAATAGTAGATGTCTTCAAAACTCTCAAAGGCATACATAAAATGGCATTTAAAGATGTTTTTATTATTTTAAGAATTGTTTGACTTCAGCCGGGCAGTGGTGGCGCACGCCTTTAATCCCAGCACTTGGGAGGCAGAGGCAGGCGGATCTTTGCGAGTTCGAGGCCAGCCTGGTCTACAAATTGAGTCCAGGACAGCCAGGGCTACACAGAGAAACCCTGTCTCGAAAAACAAACAAAAAAAAAATTGTTTGACTTAAGACAGTCAGCTCCTGACAGCTCCCATTGGATTTGGAAGAAGACAATGAGCATCAAAAAGAAATCTCCCATCAGGAGATAATTCCTATTGGGCAAAAATGCCCCTGCTATCTCAACAGACTATATAGAGATGGACCAGAGCTTAAATGCAGGTAAGTTGATGTCCTGATTCTGCAGAGACAGAATGGGAAAATCCTTATTTCCTGCTGTACAATTTAGTCTGTGAAAAATGCTTGGCCAGAAGGCAGAAGATGATACTCCAATGATATTGAGAGATATGTGGGACTGTCTAGGCAACAAACTGTCATATTTCTTTTTGGAAGCTGCTCTCCTATGCTTCCTACTCACTCAAATAATAACTTTATCCCTTCTTATGTCTTTGATGGGGTTGAAGGCATAATAGTTATAAATTTTCAATTGAACTTGAGTTGTTTAAGATTTAAAAGGATATTTTCAAGTCTAAATAAAATCTTTAGGTTTATAAATATAGTATATGATAGAAATTATTTAGGTTCAGAACTTTAGACACATCAAGATGATTTTTTTTCTTCTTCAAGATTGCCTGATACAAATAGGCTAAACATGTGTGTAACTTTTATATATGCTTTTCTTGATTGTTTCATATTTGTTCTTATTGTTCTTACTATATGAGTTAAAAAAATTTAGCCTTTTTTTAGACACAAGGAGGGAATTGTTGGTGGAGTGTAAAGCATTCTAAATGTTAATTAATTGGTCCTGTTTGCTGTCTGTTACTTACCTTGACTCTGATTGGTTAAATAAAATGCCAAGGCCTGAGACTGGACAGAGACAGAGAAAGGTGGGACTTCCTGGGATTAGAGCAGGAAGCCTGTGCTTTAGACAGAGGATTAATTCATTCCAGCCAGGAGCAGAAAGAAGAAGGCATTCCAGCCAGCAGCAGGAAGAAGAAGGCATTCCAGCCAGGAGCAGCAGGAAGGAGGACACACCATGGGTTAGAAAAAGGAACCTCATTCCACATGGCCAGGAACATCGGCATATCGTGGAGAGTGGCAGTCCAAGGGGACGTATGTATATATGGGGTCATATTTGGGTAGTAGAATTAAGAGCTAGCTTAGATGGGCCAAGATTCCTTAACTCAGGCCTAGGCTTTGATAAAATCCATGTGGTCTCTGTGTGCTCATTTATAATGTCTGCTTAATGGCAGAATAAGGATTAAAGGCTACCGAACAAATTAACAATAATCTAAATGCTGTTAAGTAACTTATTAGCCATATTTTTTTATAACGGCAACTTCCTGTGTCTACACCATTGAGGAATAATGACTCCTCACCCTTTGGCAACCATTAACTGCCTACAGCTCCTCAGGGAGGGGTGGGGCCTCATGATTCCCTTTCCCATTCATGAAACAATGTTATCTGGCCTAGTCTCTAGCACACAGCCACAGCTGCTATGGGTCCCTGAGTACAATGACCATGTCACGTACAGAAGACAGCATCCCACTCACTCTGTCCCATCCTCTGACTCTATCTGCTCCCTCCTCAATGTTCCTTGAGCTTTGGAGGGAGTAATGTAGATGTCCCGTTTGGGGCTTCTGTCTCCTGTGACCAGTTATGAGCCTCTCCATTAACCGCTGCCTACTGCAAAATTAAGCTACTCTGACTAAGGCTGAGAACTCTAAACTTTGAAGATGAACAAATATTTAAAAGGCAGCTCTAGCTTTAGCCCTTTTTTAAAGGGGCTGGAGAGAGGGCTCCGTGATTAAGAGCTCTGGCTGCTCTTCTAGAGGACCTAGGTTCAATTCCCAGCACCCACAAGGCAGCTCAAAATTGTCCATACGTCTGGCTACAAGTGATTTTACACCCTCACACAGAAAAACATGCAAAATATATGCAATAAAAATTAAAAATCAGTTAAAAGTTTTAAAAGGCAGCTCTTGCTACTCATCCCATTGATTTAGAACTTCCCTTGTGAGAAATGAGAAGAGAGCCTGCCCAACATGGCTCAGTGGTACAGGAGACTGCTGGCAAGCCTGATGACCTGAGTTCAAAGCTTCCCTCCTTTTAACATTTATTTATTTTATGTATGTGTGGATATATGTGTGTCATGACACGTGTGGAGGCCAGAGGACATTGTTCAGAAGTTACTTTTAGCCTCTGTGGGTTCTGGGTATTGAACTCCCATTGTCAAGCCTGGTATCAAATGCTTTTACCCGCTGAGCCATCTTGCTGGCCCCTGCTTTTTTTCTTTGTGCATTTCCATTTGACTGATGAGCTTTGTATCTAGGCTAAAGAAGACAAAATTGCCCTCTCATCCCAGTGTTATTAAGATAGTGGCCTAAGCAAATATGACATTACAAATGGAATGGTCTACCTGTACACTAACCAGGCATTAATACACTCTGTGTAAAGGCACAACTTAGCTACCCTTAGCAGGTTTATAGAAGGCTACTCCAGGGAGTTTTCAGAGAGATTCCCATGTCTTTTCCTAAAACAATATGACTGGTTCTCTGTCCTTCATCTGGCCCAAAGGAGCCACTCCAACTCACCTGGCTCCTTCCAGCCATCTGTGTCTCTGTATCTTCCTCAGTGTCACCATTGGGCACTTCCTCCTCCACTCCCACCAGCCATCCTTGCCTTCCAGTGTCCCACATCATGAGTGGGACTGCACTGTGAACTCCAGAAACACAGGATCTAGAATCACCTCTGGGCATGTCTTGTGGGTAGTTTGTAAATTAAGTTAATTAAAGTAAGACATTCTACCCAAAATGTGGAGGGTGCCATCCTAGATAGGCGGGGGTACTAGAATAATAATTTTAAAAAAAGAAAAGAAAAAAAACTGAGTCCCAACATTCATTGCCCTCTGCTTCCTGATTGCAGACACTACGTGGAACTAGCTGCCTGTGTTCCTGCCATGTCTTTCCTTCTGTGATAGAGTGTATCTCCCAGACTATGAGTCTAAGTGACTCCTTTGTTCTTTAAACTGCTTTTGTCAGGTGTTTAGTCACAGTAACTGGAGTTGTAATTAGCGCATGCACCAATATGCCCAAGATAGCACACACTGAAAAGAAATTTAGCTTGCGTCTTGGGATACTGAAGATTGGATTGTCTCATCACTTTAGGCCCTAGGAGGGACCTCCTCAGCTGCTTGACACTGCAAATATCAGTGTGAGACTAGGGTATATGGTGAGACAGGAGGCCTGAAGGGCAAGGCTAGGGCATTATGTGCTCTTTTTTTTTTTACAACAACTCAATCCTCAAGAAAGTAAAATTCCTCCACAATCAAGAACTACTACACCCTTAGGATGAGTTTGCTTGCATTGAGCCTTACCTGTTATCAGGCCCACCACCTATCAGTATTGCTATTCTGTGAACCAACTGAAGAATCTTTAGGAGGAAAGCCACAGCCATACCACAGCAATGGTGCAGATTCTCCTTAGAGGAGTGTCCTGTCCCCAAGTACGAACTCACTTATTGACCTTGGTAATTCAAGCACAAACACATCAAGATATTTGCCAAAGTGGTAACTAAGTTGGTTTCAATTCCTGTTCAGATTTTTGTTCTTGTTTTACCCAGCATGAGACTAGATCTATGTAGCCTTTGGATATAGTCAAATCTTAGCTTTGTCACTATAGTCAATGAAGAAGCAAAAAAAAAAAGTAATCAAATGTGAATGATAATTTATCTTTTCATACACTAAGATATTTTTACGCTCAGATAATGATTTAAAAGAGTGCTTCAAGACTGATGACCCAACAGTTTAGAGAGCTTGTTGCTCTTACAAAGACCAGAGTCTGGATCCCAGAAACCCATACTAGGGGCCCACAACTGGTCATAACTTCAGGTCCAGGGTCTGACACTCTCTTCTGGTGGCACCTGTGAGTGTGCATGCATGTCCAAGCAGACATACACACACACACACTTCAATTTTAAATAAATCTTTAAAATTTTGTTTCAAAGCCAGGCATGGTAGTACAGGCTTTTAATCCCAGCACTTGGGAGGGAGAGGCAGATGGATCTCTGTGAGTTCAAGGCCAGTCTGGTCTACAAAGCAAGTCCAGGACAGCCAGGGCTTGTACACAGAGAAATTCCATCTCGGAAAAAAATTTTTTTTTCATATTACATACACTAGAATTTCCTAATACACCAAGCTCATGTTTCTCAATAGAGCACTGAGCTCTTCAAGTACCTGCTATGGGTCACTTCCCATCAGTCATTCCTACCCAAGGTCAAAATCCAGAAACCCTAAATCAGGTTTCTGCCCTATAGATATAAACGCATATGCCCTACCTCCCAACCTGCCACCCAGATCCTTCAAAATCTCATGGTCTGGGGCTAGAGAGATGGCTCTACTAGTAAGGTACTCGCATGCTATCTTGAAGACATGCATTTAGATCCTCAATAGGTTTTATGTCAACTTGACAACAACTTAGAGTCATGAGAGAGGAGAGCCTCAAAGGAGGAAATGTCTCCATAAGATTGGACTTCAAGGCCTCTTCTTACTTAGTCATCAGTGGGGGAGGGCCCAGCCCATTATGGGTAGTGCTGCCCCTAGGCTGGTGGTCTTGGGTTCTATAAGAAAGCAGGCTGCTGGCAAGGATGTGGAGAAAGGGGAACACTCCCCCATTGCTGGTGGGACTGCAAACTTGTGCAACCACTTTGGAAATCAATCTGGAGATATCTTAGAAAATTGGGAATAAATCTACCTCAAGACCCAGCCATACCACTCTTGGGCATATATCCAAAAGATTTGAAACGAAACCACAAGGACATTGCCTCAACAATGTTCATAGCAGCTTTATTTGTAATAGCCAGAAACTGGAAACAACCCAGATGTCCATCAACTGAAGAATGGATAAAAAAACTGTGGTACATTTACACAATGGAATACTACACAGCTATCAGAAATGAGGAAATCATGCAATTCGAAACCAAATGGATGGAACTAGAAAAGCTCATCCTAAGTGAGCTGATGCAGTCTCAGAAAGATAAACATGGTATGTATTCCCTTACAAATGGATATTAACCATACATCAGAGGATAACTCTCCTACAACCCACACACCCAAATAGATAGGAACCTAGCATATCTATCCTAGGAAAAATTCTACCCACCAGTGAGTCATGGAATCTGCTGCAGGTTAGTGGAACCCCACACCCTAGATGGTGTGCCTTATCAAGCTCCAGTACGAGTGGAAGCTCTTGGGCCTCACATGACGCAAGATCTGAGGGAGTATGATATGTGAGGACCCACCTCATCTGAGGAGAAGGAGAGTACCAAGTAGAGGAACAAGGAGGGAGGGAGAGAGGGAGGGAAGGAGAGAGGGAGGAAGGGAGGGAGGGAGGGAGGGAGGGAGGGAGGGAAGGAGAAATGAAGGGAGGGGCCAAGAGGGGAGGAGGGAGGAAACTAGGATGGGGGGGTTGAGGGGGAGGAGGGTGGAAGGGTGGGACTGGAGGGGGGAGGAGGGAGGGGATTGTGATTGAGATGTAACTTGAAGAAATAAAAAATAAATTATAAAAAAAAAGAAAGCAGGCTGAAAAAACCATAATGAGCAAGCCAGTTATCAGCACTCCTCCATGGCATGGGCATCACTTCCTGCCTCCAGGTTCCTGCCCTGTTTGAGTTCCTGTCCTGGCTGCCTTCAACAATGGACTACAGAATGAAAGTATAAACCCAGTAAACCCTTTCCTCTCCAAGTTGCTTTGGTCATGATGTTTCATCAGTAACCCTAACTAAGACATTATCCATGTAAAAAGCCAGGTGTGCTGACCCAAGCCTCTAATCCTGATGCTGGAGAAGAATAAATAGAAGGACACTTGGAGCTTGCTGACTGGCCTGTCCAATGAATCACCAAGCTAGGGGTCCTGGGAGACTCACACTCTGTCTCAAAAAGAAGATGGTGAGCCATTAAGGAAGACACAGAACTTTGACCTGTACTCTGCCCCAGCACCCTAATTGTTTCTTCCCCCTTAAAGTCTTTCTTGTGTTTATAGAAAGTGGTTCAGCCCCTTCTGGTGTCCAGTAGTACTTGCTTCCTCTCTACGGTCTGCCTCGTGAGTTGGTATATGGCAGCAGAGTCTAGAAGAAACACGCGTTTTGGATAAACAAAAATGGTACTTCTTTTTCCTCTCCTAACTTGTTTTTGTTAACACCACCAAAAATTAAAATCTGGTGAAAGTTTTTTATTTTTGTTTGGTTTTGGTGTGTGTTTATGTGTATACATTTCAGCAGTAAAAGAAAAATATTTAGCACATTAAAAACCTGGTGGTACACGCCTTTAGTTCCAGCACTCGGGAGGCAGAGGCAGGTGGATCTCTGTGAGTTTGAGGTCAGCCTGGTCTACCAGGACAGCCAAAGATACACAGAGAAACCTTGTCTCGAAAAAACAAAAACAAAAACAACAACAAAAAAAAAACTTGGCTTACTGGTGTAGAATGTGAAATTTATAAAACTCGAAAACAAAGCTTTTAGCCTATCATTTGGAATTTCTTCAATGCAAAAAGAGATGAGGAAAGTCTGAAGAGGTTCAGCCGCTCTCACACTGAACTTTCTCAGGTGCTGGCAGAGAATAATACTAAAGTTACAGCAAAGGCAGCTAATGCTGCAGGGAACTGAGATGATGCGATTATAGCTTCAAGGCTTCTTTCTCTCTGGGCTGGTCAACACAATGGCAAAACGATTTTAAATGTACAAAATAGGACATTATGTTTGTGAGCAGTATGCAGCAGCTGCTTGGCTGTATCCTTTATAAAATTCACAGAAGTTCTACGGAACGGAAAACAGTGGGTTTGTTGTGTCAGTGCTTCTAAGGCAGCCAGCCGTCTTGCTCTGCAGTCCAGAACCCTTTGCCTGTCTATGAAAAGGACCCTAGAGTGTTCTCTTTCCACCATTGGACAGTAAACTGCTCAAGGCTGAATGATGGATACTCTGAAGCAATGTCTTCTCCTTTGCAAGTTATCCACAGACATTAAATCAATTCAGTAGATTGCATGCACTGCTTTAAAAAGCTAGAATAGAGCGTTTCAGTGAGTTACAAACAGTAAGAACAATTATAGTTTTGTGAGATTCTAAAATTTAATTTATATTATTATATAATGTTAAATCATTATAATTATAATGTAAGCTATTATTCACACACACATATATGTATGTGTATATTTACATAAATACATCTCCGGATGATTTATTCCTTTCTTCCTTCTTTGTTCTTTCCCTCTTAGTGTTGAGATGTTGGGCCTCATGCATGCATGGCAAACATTGTACCAAGTAAGCAATATCCCCAGGCTCAGCTTCATGAATACTTGCACTAATGTATTTCTTTCTGCAATTCAGTCAAAATAATTTATTTATTTATTTTTTTTTTTTTTTTTTTTTTTTTTGGTTTTTCGAGACAGGGTTTCTCTGTGTATCCTTGGCTGTCCTGGACTCACTTTGTAGACCAGGCTGGCCTCGAACTCACAAAGATCCGCCTACCTCTGCCTCCCAAGTGCTGGGATTAAAGGCGTGCGCCACCACCGCCCGGCCAGTCAAAATAATTTAAAGGCCACCTCTTTAATAGTAGTGGAGAAAACCACAGCCACCAAATTCCCAGAAAGCCAATGGAAAATATTGTCTATCTTCAGTCATGGATTGCCTTAGAAACCTATTTCTATCTTCAACAAACCATAAGAGCCACATAAGGAAACCAGACACCCCAAATCTACCCTGTTAACTCTAGAACACGCATAGAAATGACATTTGTCATACAATACTTCCACCACACCCAGACTTCAGAGCTAGGCCAGAGGCAGTTAAACTCTAGGTTTAAGAAATTTTCTGAGGCCCGGCATGGTGGCGCACACCCTTAGTCCCAGCACTTGGGAGGCAGAGGCAGGCAGATCTCTGTGAGTTCAAGGCCAGCCTGGGCTATAAATGAGTCCAGGACAGCCAGAGATACACAGAGAAACCCTGTCTCAAGGAAAAAAAGAAAAAGAAATTTCCTGAGAAATGTCTCTAACATCCTCTCTCATCCATTCAGGGACGCAGGGAGTGATAGAAGTGCGCATGTATTCATTGTGCTTTTGAAAACCTCTGACATACGGGAGGAAATGTGTATGGCTCAAGGTTCACAAGTTTCAGCTTGATAGGCTCTGGTTCTTCCAATTCTGGGCAGAGCAACATAGCAACGATGGGAGAACATGGAAAGGGCTGCTCTGTTTGTGGCCAACAGGACGAAGCAGAACTCTTGTGCTGAGGAGTTGGCTTCTGTCCCCACTGATTCCATTCAGGTCCCCAGCCATGGGGATGGTACAACCCATTTTCAGGGCCATTCCTCCTGCCTCAGTTGATCATCTCTGGAAACCCTCTAACAGACATACCTACCCAGAGGTATGCTTCACAAATGTTTTAGGTGTTTCCCATTCTAATCAAGTTGGTAATCAATGTTAACCACCACAGAGCAGTCAGGATAAACTCAGATTTACACTAAAACACAGGATTTGAGACACATCACTGCTTGTGACTTGAGACAATGTAATTGGGATCTTGGAGGAGTGCCCCATATTTAGATCTTCTCCCACACTTCCAGAAATGAATATAGTTTTACATACAGCTGCCTAAATCAGAGTCTTTTACAGAGGATAGCCTAGGTACCAAACCAAGGTACTATCCCCCAAAAATAACACATCAGGGCTACAAGGTTAAGAAATGGTCATAATTAAGAAAACCTGCTAATGCCTCTTGCTGTGGAACAACTTTCTCTCAGGAGTCTCTTGTTTGGGGGTGGGGTCTCAGTGATAAGGCAAAATACATGTCAAGAAGCAACCAAAGGACAAAAGGCTTTATTTGACTTAACAGTTCTAAGGGCTACAAGGCATTAGGGCAGGAAAGCCATGGCAGCTAGACCATGAATCAGCTGATCACATTGTATCTGAGGTCAGGAAACAAAGCCTGACCCTCAACTGCTTTTAGTTGTAATTCATTCTGGTACTACAGCCCATGGCATGGTGCCATGTAACAGTAAATTTTTATTTAACTAACATATATTTATTAATACTTAACAATTACCTATAAAGTTCCGAAATCCTAAAGCCCGAACCCTAACTCTAAAACCTAATCTACAACACCCTAATACCTATAATACAAACATTTAACACTACCCTAAGGTTTCTCAAAAAGATATTTTCCTCTGGGTATGGATCCTTATGGATGGCTGCCCTTCATCAAATCTTTCAGTCTTAAAGTCTCTGAATCTCATTCACCAGATCTTAAGGTAGTTTATAAATTTATTCTGTTTTGACCATTAAGGTGGGGTGGCCCTTGTATCAAATAAGAATTGCCTCTGCAGTCTTAGAGCCCAATTATAAAGTTTTCTAGGCTCACCATTAAGATGCTTTGAGCCTCCAAGAGTATCCCTCCAGTGCTCTGTCCAGTCCGATGTCCCCCGAACTCCGAGGGGAGACAACTCCCACCTAGATACTCCAGGTACCAGTGAGAATCCGTCCTCAGACCCACGACAAGTTGGTACAAGATGGTGAAGCCTCCTTAAACGGTGATGTGGCTCTGCCAGATGAGGAGGAAGGCAGGCAGTGCAGGAGGAGTGACCTCTGACCATTTGAATCTTGACTTAAATCTCTTCACCTGTCGTAATGAATTGACAGTGTGATTTTCGGCAGAAGTTTTCCTGTGCTTCCAAATCATGCCCTTGGGTAATGTGTCCCTCGAAGGCTTTCCTTGCAGAGGGGTGGGGAGTAGCAGGAGGTCAGGGATTGTGTCATCTGTTGTGAATATCTGGAGTTCTTTTCAACAATGTCATTGTCATAGTTCTTGGCGGGCTCCCCAGGGACCCCCCTCAGTCCCCCACCCTGGTCCAAAGTCCCATGATCAAAAAATGCCATCCACCCGTGGCAGGCTGCAACGACACTCCACGTCCTGACATAAATCTTCCACCTGAAAGTCCAGGCTTGCAATTCCAAGATCCCTATGCTGCTAAATGGTATTACTAATCTCATCACAGTGCCACCCACATTTAAGGTGGATTTTCTCTTTTTCAGTTAGATCTTTAGGAAATACATTTGTAGACACACCCAGAGATAAGTTCTTCAGTGATTCTAAATTCAATAAAGTTGATAATGAAGATTCACCACCACATTTGGTTTCTTCTGTCTTTGGTTGTTTAGTTGGTTGTTTTTCTCTTTAAACTAAAAATTTGGGTAAAGGACCACTGGCCATGGGCAACTTGTTAGAGGCTCATCCCTGAAGAAAACTGATTCTTCCTCCTTCAGCAACTGCCTGATGCCTGTCACTCCTCAGTTATGGATAGAGCCTTGTGAACCTTCCCATCATCCATGCTAGAATGTTGGCTTGTTCTTGTGCAGACCTTATATAGACAACCATAGCTGATAGTTCATGGGTGCAGTATCCCTGTCATATTCGGAAGACACTGTTTTTGGCAGTCCTCCAAGTCCCCTGCCTCCCACATTCTTTTTGCCTTTCTTCCATGATGCTCCCTTGGCTTGGGTAAAGGGGTTGTATTATATATGTTAAATTTGAGGGTGGGTTCTCCACAGTCACTCATTCTCTCCATTTTGACAGGCTGTGAACTTCTGTAATAACCTCTGTCTGCTGCAAAAAGAACCTTTGATGAGGGGTGAGAACTCTACTAATCTGTGGGTAAAATAGTTACTTTGAACGCAGTTGGATATCACCTCCATTCAGCAGAAAGGTAATAGCAGGTTCTCTTCTAGAACGAATGACCTCTCTAGCCATAAGAGCTGACTACGTTTAGAATACCAGACATGAATTCCCTCCTACTGAGCAGACCGTAAGTCTAATCAGACAGGTGTTGGTTACTCCTAAGATATTAATGTCAACTATTGCACCACTGGGCATATCTTGCCAGGCCAGTTACTATTGTAGGTCACAAGACTGACAGATAGATATGACTGTTGATAAGTTTTCTGCCCCAGCAGCCTCAAAGGCTTTTCTTGAGCGTATTCAGTTTTTTGTTGTTTTGTTTTTGTTTTTGTTTTTGTTTTTGTTTTCAGTGAAACCCAGGAGAGGCTGGTGGTCCAGTCTGCCAACTAGTTTCCTTTATATGTTAATCTCTATGTACCATTCTCTGTGATACAGAGTCACTTAATTTATTCACACACATTATCTCAGTTATAGCCACAAAGAATTCACAGGTGAATATGACTGGTTCCAGGCTCATAGAGTGTATACTGCAGCACAGAAAAACACCAGGTAAAATAAATGATGTCACAGAGGTAACAGTGTTAGAGTAAACCAGTCCAAGAAAAGCAGTAAACTGGTTCACCTAGGACTTCTGGTAATTGATACATGTGGCTGCTAGGGGCTAGTTCAAGAACAGAGTCAGCTGTAAGTTCAGCACTCTGTCAGCAGCCCAAGAGGCCACATGGTCTGGTACAAGATTCTCAACATTGAATGTGTGTATCTTATTAAAATGCAGTTTATGAGTCAGTGAGCAGAGGGGTGGCTTCAGAAAAATCTGTGTTTCTAACTAGATCCCACATGGTGCGCATGCTGTGCTAACAGGGACCACACTGAAGAACAGTGGTCCACTGTGCGGAGCAAGGACTCCCCACCAGAGAGAAAGAAGTTTGTTTTGTTGTTTCCTATAGCTGGTGATCTCAAACTGGCCTAATGTAAAATATCTTACAACTTGCTAAGGCTGAATGAGGGCTGCACAGTGTTCCAGAGGAAGGAAAAGCTTGATCCAAATTAGTTCCTTTCCTCTTAACTTTGAATATACAATATATAATTGCTTTTCAAAATAAAGTTGGCTCCAAAGGGTAAAATTCACTCAGCAAGCTCTGTATCCACTGTGCCTCATGACTCTTTTCCAAGCGAAAATCCCTGATATGCATTTGTTTTTACAGCAAATTAAGGCACTAAGCTTCTCCCTGGGGCAATAACCACACAATGGCCAAGTCAGATAAGAACACAGGAAGTATTTTGCCATACAAACCACTAATCCACTCAACCTTTTCCTTAATGAAGTAATGTCATTGGTGGCTCGGAGAAGCCTGGGCAATTTTGGAACTTCCCAACATAGCCAAAGGAAAGGAACCTGCAACCTTTCAGGTTCACAAACCTAAGCTTTATTTTTCTTTGTATGTGGGTGGGTGGGGGTCGGCAGAGGTTACACATATATGCAGGAGTTCATGTGCCTCTGAGCACGTGGAGGCCAGAAGAGGGTATCTGGTGTCCTGCTCTAGCATTAGTCACCTTATTCCCTTGAGAGTGTCTCTCGCTGAGCCTGGAGCTGGGCTGGTGGCTCACAAACCCCAGTGATCCCCTGGCCCCTGGTCCTTCTTTTCAGTGTATCCAATCATGCCAGGCTTTTAAAGTAAGGACTGGGATCTGAACTCAGGTCCTCATGATTGTGCAGCAAGCCCTCCTGCCCGCTGAGTAGTTCCCCAGGCAGCCCAAGCTTTCGTGAAGATGCTTGGGAATCCAGCGCGTGAAATTAGCAGTAGACTACCACTCTGGGGTTCGAATAGGTCATGTGACTTGAGGCTCAGAAAAAAAAATGTGACAGGAAAGTCAGGTGCAAGGCGAGGTCTAAAGGGGGTGAAGTGACATTCTCTGCTACAAATTGTCAAGCACCAAAAACCCATCAGTCCATCCTAGAGGGCCTGCTCCGGTATTTTGTTTTGACAAGGGTGGAAGAGGGGTGAGGACAAAAGTGGGGATGAGGGAGAGGGCCTGTGTTGGGGAAACCCTGAGGGTGGAATACATCTTTTGCCTTCTGGTCAACCATGGTTCAAGACTTTGTATTTCCATTCTTGGTGACAGCTGTTGGAGTTAACACTAAATGGGGATTAGGACTCACATGATTGATTATTTTCAAAATGTTCTGTCAAATTTGCAAGCTGAGTTTTGGGGGATTCTCCCAATACTTCTCTTGATTTAATGTGTGTTGCTTTTTCTTTTTTTTTTAATCCTGCCTTCAATTATTTTTCCCATTTGCTCAAATGTTTTCTGGTAATATTCCAACTTAAAGAAAATTGGCAAATGACTGAAACATCTATATGAAAGTCAGAATTCCCTTTTCTTGCCCACATGTGGGCAGATCTACCCCACCTCTGGCCCCTATACTAGGATTGAAGGTGTGCGCCATTACAACTAGTGGGAAATACTTGTGATGCTAGAGAACTCCATTGCTTATATAAATTAAACCCATATTCCTTAACAGCCTATTTGGGGTTTCAGCACCAATATGTGTCATCCTGTAGGCAGGCACATAGTTTTCACAAGGTTTCACTGCTTTCTTACAACTGTGAACTCTCAAATAAGCCAGAACCTTCATTATAAGGATACAATGTTCAAAAACTATTATTTCTTTCTTCTAGAAAGCTACAAGGTAATTGATGAATGTTTTCAAAAGGATGAGTTGTCTCTTCAACCAGGTTTATATTTAATTCCATAAAGCAAGAAAATCTGAGATAAAAATAACTACTTTTCTAATAAACTCTATTTCCTCATGCAATCAATTTACCACATTTTCTGAACAATTCACCCAAGAAACTTTAAATCATAAATGCTCATTGTGTGACTATCGTAAGTCAAAGGCTTTGCTGAAAGTGACTGAAAATGGAAGCCATAATCATCAGCTTCAGGCCTTTCGTGCACGGCGGAGGGTTGAAACTTACCATTTTATAATTAATTAATACGTTCCGAACATTTTCAGCTCCAAAGATATGAACAGATTAGTTCATGACCTTTGATTCCAAAGGGATAAGAGTCTATATCAACAGAGCCAAGCAGTGGTGGTACACACCTTTAATCACAGCACTGGGGAGACAGAGACAGGTGGATCTCTGTGAGTTCGAGGCCAGCCTAGACTACAGATGAGTTCCAGGACAGCCAGGGCTACACAGAGGAGTCCTGTCTCCAAAAACAATAAAGAAAGGAAGAAAGAAAGAAAGAAAGAAAGAAAGAAAGAAAGAAAGAAAGAAAGAAAGAAAGAAAGAAAGAAAGAAGGAAGGAAAGAAGGAAGGAAAGAAAGAAGGAAGGAAAGAAGGAAGGAAAGAAAGAAGGAAAGAAGGAAAGAAAGAAGGAAAGAAAGAA
>CAJQZJ010034361.1:737079-767922 GCA_907164525.1 Lophiomys imhausi
AAAAAAAAAAAAAAAAAAAAAAAAAAAAAAGTGGGGAGGAAACATCATCATCAGTTATTTAAACAGATCTTCAGTTCCGGTCTCTTTGGCCTCTACTCAGAAACAAGATGCCCAAGGGGCTGTCATCACCTGGAAAGCTTAGCAAGAGTACACACACATGGTGCCATGCTTATGGCTCCGAGGCCTTTCCCCTGTGGATGCCAAAGACCTGTGGTAATGTGGCTGTCCCACCAAGCCCTCAGGCAAGTATAATGGGGAGAGCCAAGACTAAGAGGCGAAACATCGCCAGGACCAGGCCAATGTGGCACCTAAAAGCAGTCTCCCATTCAGACATGAAACAACCGCTTGAACCCACAAGGGCATTACTGCAGCATCCTGTTCATCTTGAGGATTTCAAGGATCAGTCATAAAATAAACGTTCTGTCTTCAAAAACTGGGGAAAAAAAAAACCCGAGATCCTTATTGCAAAATTAATTTCTACCATTTACCTTTTTTTATTACTTTGAAAATACATGTGCGTATCTACAGCTACAGATTCTTCTTGCAGTTATCACTCTAATGATACACATTGTTTTACTGTCTCATCCCACAGATGAGACAAGGAAGTAAGGAGAGATTAAACTTGCCTAAGACGCAGGGCTACCCCGGTAACATAATAACTGGGGTTGATACGTAATGAAAAGGAAGGGCAAGGATAGAAATGGTCTCCTAGCAGAAGGGCTTGAATCTTCTCATTTGCCAAAGGGAAAGAGGACATCAACAGAGAGAGGAGAGAGAGTTCATCACACACAGCAATTGGAGAGATGTGGAGAAAAAGATACATGTGAATTCTAAATGCTTTTCTTCACAATGAAATCCAAATGCAGATGCAAAGAGCACACCCGCCCCTAGCCAGGACCTGTTGGTGTCTGAAGAGAAGCAAATGAAGCTGTTTGGAGTTTTAAATGCTGGGGATGAAGTCAATTTCCAGGACACTCTCTGCTGAAGTTTGGACACATCCAAACAAAACCATCAGAACTATTGACTGTAAAAGCCCACCTGATCTTCAGGCCTGAAACAATGCCCATCCCAGCACAACAGGCCTGTTAGAATGATTTCAATATTAACAGTTTCTACTTACTGAAAACCTAACATTTAAGAATAGTTGTTTTGGGAGCTGGTGAGATTCCTCAGCAGTTAATAACACTGGCTGCTCTTGCAGGGTACCTGGGTTCCATTCCCAATACCCATGTGGCAGCTCACACCTGTCTGTAACTCCAGTTTCGTGGGTCTGATGCCCTCTCCTGACCTCCTCTGGCTCCAGGCACACATGTGGTCCACAGACACACATGCAGGCAAAACACTCATAAGCATTTCAGAAAGAACAGTAGCTTTGAGGTCAGAGGTGCCCTGAAGTTCAGATCTCAGACATTCTCCTATGGATGCCTGATTCAGACAGTTTGTCTCCCTATGCCCTCTCTGTAAAGTCAAGCTATTAAGACCAGCCTCTCAAAAACAATACGCAGATTTAGGGCCACACACATGTAATGCACACTGCATAAGTACCTGGCATATGTACTCAGCATAACAGCAATGCTCAGAAAAATGGAGACTATATAGTCACTGTGTTACACATTCTCCTAAGAAGAGATAGGACAAATATGTTGATTTGTTTTGGGAGAAAAAAGTGTCAGATAAGAAAAATATTTCCCTCAGCCACTTGAGTAGCTGTAGTTTGCTGTTTGCTTTCATTTGGTTTTCAATTTATTTAATTTTGTGTATGGGAGCTTTTTTTCTGCATATATGTTCATGTACCACATACTTGCCTGGTACACACAGAGGCCAGAAGAGAGTCAGATCCCTTGGAATTGGAATTGCAGAGAGTTATAAACTACCATGTGAGTGCTGGGAATTGAACCCAGGTAGCCTGGAAGAGTAGCCAGTGCTTTTAACAGCTGGGCCATCTCTCCAGCTCCTTGTTAGGTTTTATGAAGGTAATGTCTCAAGTAACTTAGACTGATCTGAAACTGGCTAGGTAGCAGAGGCTCGCCTTGAACTCCTGATCTCCACCAAGCCTCATCCTTTAAATTCTGGGATTGCAGGTTTGCAGCACAAATCCAGATTATAATCTTCTTTAAAAGGAAAAATGTTCACAAGAATGCAAAGATGAAGAAGCCCTCCCACACTGTCAGCAGGAATGTGCGGGCCACTTCAGAAAACTGAGTTAATTTCTCAAAAAGTCAATCATGGGTAATCAACCTGTCACAGTGGGTGCATGCCTGGGAGAAACATACACAGTAAGACTAGTTTCTAAATACCAGTCATCCAGAAGAAATACACTGGACCAGAGAGATAACACCCAGGGTAAAAGATCTAGCTTCACATATCCTAGGACTTGACCATGGATACTTGGAACCCAGGCAAAAGCTGGATATTGTTATGCATATCTCCTGCAGTTGGGAGGGAAGATAGACTCACCCTGAAATTGTCCTGGTGTCTGCAGCACAGGAACCAAAGAAGAGACCTGAGCTCAGCAAAGTGGAAGGTGAGAACCAGCTCCCAACATGTGGCCTGCTACCCACACACAAGTGGTGTGGCATGCACGCTGCTTTTGTACACATACGCATGCGTGAGTCCAAACACACAATAATACGGTTTTTAAAAGGAGAAACACCATGAAACTACTTGGGAATGTTTTTACTTTATTAAATATTTGTTCACTTAGAAATCATTTCTAGAAATTGAAAAAATAGAAAGCATCATGCATGTTCCTTTTCAATGAAAAAAAAATTAAGTAGGTAGAGGTTACTAGCAGTTCCACTAAAAATAAAAATAAAATACATACAATGGATTAGTATTGGTCCGTGAAAAGTAATTAAAAGTGGTATGTTCTAATAATCCAACCTTGAAAACACCATGCTGTCACAAAAGGTCGTAAGTGATTTCATTGTCAGGAAATATCCAGAAGGGGAAAATCCATGAAGGCTAACAGGATTGCCTTCCAGTGACCAAAGAAAGAAAGGGAAGGGAAATGACAGGCAGTGGATACATTTTTTTTTAAGGAGATGACGGAACTCTTCAACACTGTAGATGTATTAAACCCCTGGACTTTACACTGTGAATTGTCGAGATTACGTTATGTGAAATATTTCTCAAGGCAAATTTTTAAGGACTCACAAAATACAAGCTAAAGGAACAGAGACACAGGCTGAGAGAACACTGAGGGTCAAAGGTCAAGAGCAAATAACAGAGTTTTGCTCAAAACATAGTGACCATCTGATAAGACAGAGCACTGTGGTCAGTGGACTATGATTTGTTTGCAACATTCTGTTGACCATATATGAAGAAAAGCTGACTGCGAGAGGAAACACCAGCAGCTGCACGTGTAGGCAGAGCAGGGACCACACAGAGATCTGCTAAAATAGCTACTAGTTACACACAGTAGGACCTCAGAGGGAACTTGGCAGACTGCAAATGAAAACAGCTGGCCCTTTTGTTTGTTTGTTTTTAATGGCTTGAGAAGCATCATCATATGAAATACACTACACAGCAAGAAGCTGGAAAAATACAGGGAGACCTTAGTTAAAAAAAAAAAAAACAAACCAAAATAGTTGGGGGGCTTATGTTGGTATTCTTCTTATTGCTGTGGACAAAATGTTAGACTTGGGGGAGGAAAGGTTTATTTTGGCTCTCAGTTTTAGAGGGACTGAGTCCATCTTGATGGGGAAGGCATGGCAGTGGGAGAGACTCAGCGGGTGGCTGTGGGAGGGTGTGGTGACAGCTGTTTGCATGGGCAGATGAAGAGGGAGAAAATGCAGGTTGGAGTGAGGGGCTGGTTAGAAGCTTCAAAGTCCTGCCCCTAAAGACCTACTTCTCCAGCAAGTATCAGCTTTCAGAGACATCCTTGGCATCACCAACATCCAACATTGTAACTTAGGGATCACCTTCCTAGCTTCCTAGCTCACTCAGGTGCAAAGGCCTGAGCCTGTTGCACACTGTCTAGCCTCCCCAGCTTTTCCCGGGAACCTTTGGAACCTTGGTAGAAGCCTCTAGGAGTTTGTGAATCTTGTATTCAGCACGGTGGCGAACCAGCACCACACGGGTGACCGGGTGATGCCAGTCTCTGCTGCCAGCTCACCAGGTAAACACCTCCCCCTGCACTATTGCTGCAGGACACTGTGCACCCCTGTGACAGCTCTGAGGACGTATTTCGTTAGGTGGTCATTTTCCACCAGAGAACCCTTCAGTTGTCTCTTACATGAAACTTTTGAAATAGGTCTGTATTCTTATGCTTTGGAGCCGCTAGATTGGATCTGTCCTTCAAGTCACCCTCTTCCTACTATTCCACAGGATCTTCTGTAACTTCAATAAGACAAATCTCTTTAGCAACTGGAACCACTCTGTCTGGGTTTGCTTTGTCACTGGCTTCAACCATGTTTGACTCCTTTTCTCTCCAAACAGCGTTTTCAGATATTTACGTATTACTAGTGTGTATGTGTAACCGGTGGACACATGAGGGACTATGTGTGCTGCGGCGCATGCGTTCAGGTTAGAGGACAACTTCGTGGAGTCTGTTCTTCCTTCCTGTCCTCCTGTGGGTTCCAGGGCTCAAATACAAGTCATCAGACTGGCTCAGCAAGTAAGTGCCTTTACCTGCTGACTCATCTCACTACAAACTTAACTATACACACACACACACACACACACACACACACACACACACACACACACACACACACACCTTTCTGCTTCACTTTTTGCCCCGTTTCTCACTGTAAATCTGGCTGAAAGCAGCATGCAGTAACGTTCCCAGTCCGAATGTCATGCTATCTTGAAATTTCTCCCACCAAATTAATTAGTTCATTTTTAATTCCGCTTCACTCGCATTTTCAGGACACCAGAGTGTAAACGGGCTTTTTGTCAGTGTGTGACGCCAAAGGCTTCTAGCACAACCCCTGACAGAGCTTGTTGGTTTTGATCTCGTCTGATGCATTATGGTTGCAGTCTTTCATGGCTACCTTCCTGTGAGCATTGTGATCTCCGAAACACCCACCAGAGTGGCTCATTAAGTTTCAAAACAGCCTAGGTCATCCCTCCTCTAAACCAGCCCTCACGGCCAGAGAATCGCATGGTCAGGGTACCACAGCAATGCTGCCCACTTCTCTAACAATTTTGCCAGGTCAGTTACTTGTCTTGTTGCTGCGACCAAAATTCCTCACAAAAAACGAGAGAGGGGAGATTTATTGTGCTCCCCAGTTTCAGTGGGTCTTATCCATCACGGTAAGATGCTCAGTCCGTGCAGTAGGAGCTTGTGGCTAGGAAGCAGATAGCACAACTGGAATACATGGTAAGTGTAGGTTTCAAAGGCCCAACCCCAGTGACCTACATCTGCTATCCATACTCCAGGAGATGGGAGACAAGCTTGTCAAGGCACCAACCTGTAGGTGGCATTTCAGGTACACAGTAGCCCACCTTTGTCATTAATGGTTAAGCTTCCTTAACTAGGGTGTGCCCAGTTCTACAAATAGTTGTGTGTTTTGATACTTGTAAGTATGGCTTGCCTTTTTTGGGCCTAGAGGAAATGGAATATTCAAGAAATTGGAGGGAAAAGAAAATCTTTTTTTTTTTTTTTTTTTTGGTTTTTCGAGGCAGGGTTTCTCTGTGTAGCCCTGGCTGTCCTGGATTCACTTTGTAGACCAGGCTGGCCTTGAACTCACAAAGATCCGCCTGCCTCTGCCTCCCAAGTGCTGGGATTAAAGGCGTGCGCCACCACTGCCCGGCTCGGGAAAAGAAAATCTTAATGAAGATGAAACTTCAAGGAAATAAATAAGGACCTATGAACACTGACTCAGAATCAGAAATTAGTATATGTAATAAACAAAGAGGGTTAAAAGAGGCACAGAACACACCAATCACCACTCAAACATTTATTTACATTTATTGAATAAGAGAAATCAGAATAGATCATTCTGGGAAGAAAGCTGGGCTGAGGACCAGGTTAACGGCTGAATGACAATAGGACAGGCATGGGACAGGGCAGGAATGTCCCAGCTCACACTCCTGCAAAGAGAAAAAGCACAGCCTGCACCATGCGTAGAAAACCCTCCATCCCTCTGAAGAACCCTGAATAGATTCCAGACATTTAACCCTGCATAGAAGGGAGGTGGGGAAAAGAAGGGAAACTGAGGCACCATAGGGAAAACTAGCTTCTGTTGCCTCATCTGCCTTGAATGTTATTGTGACGTAACCACAAGACTTCCCCTGTGGTCACATGCTGGCTCCTTTTTCCCCAAGCAGAGGCCATTTGCTTAGCACCTGGTCTTGTTGAAGTCACTGGGATTCTGAGTCCACAGCAAGGCCAAAGAAGCTTGTTTGTTCACGCTGGTGCAGAATGAAGGAAGTTCACACTCAGCGCAAGCAAAGGCGATGTGTCATATCACATTGCCAAGAGGTTGCATCATCTCTAAACTTTCCGGAAGCCTGGTTAGGCGGGAGGTCATCTCTGTTTATTTTGTGAAGTTTGTCCTACCAGGAAATGTGTGGGGACAAGAGATATTTTGGGCCCCTGAGATGCTAACTTAAGACATTTAAACCCAGCAGCCTGTGCTATAAGTTTGAGTCGCTAAGTAGGTCTTTGAAAGCAGTGGCAAATTGCAAAGTATGAGAGGTTTCTTGGCTGCATGACCAAGCCACGTATAAAACCCTGTTGCCAAACAGAGACTAGAACCAGATGGCAAGTCTGAAAACACACAGCACATATTGACTCTTCTATAAAATACTCATTACTGCCTAATCCAGTAATAGTCATTTCTAGAATTGCATAATCACTCACCAATCCATTATAATTAAGGTTGTAAATTGACCTTAAAAGAAGATTTTTTTGAACAAAAAAATTTTCATGTCAAGTTGCTTTAAGAATATAATGAAATTTCTTCATCATAGGAGAAAAAAGATGCATCTGAAAGACGTAATTTTCATCATGGTAAAAACATGTGGTTGTTAATAATGCCACCAGCAGGCCTTCTCCAGCCATTGGAAGACAGTTAAATTTATTTTGGTCTTTGTGTTAACCTAGCAGGTGACTAGAGAGCCCTTACCTAGAAGAACCTGGTATTCCCATGTGGGACTGACGAAGAAAATTCTACACACACACAAGTGCACACACACACACACACACACACACACACACACACACACACACACCTTAGACCCAATCCCAATCACATAAGTGAAGAGTATGGGAAACTCACTGTAGGGATAATGCAAATAGCATGCAGAGGAAACCACTACAAAGACAGTTCTATTCCAAAGGCACAGGATTGAGTCAAACACCACCACTCTCGTCTGTTACAGTTTAGGAATCAGAAAGTCCCAAAAAGAGAAACTCAGCATTTTCATCTTCCTAGGAGACAGCATTCCCATTATGCTATTCCAGGGAAGATCATTCTAGAACCTTGCAATGGGGGTGTAGAGCTGTGCTGACAGGCAGTAAGTCAGAAGACTACTTAGCGTTGAGAAACATGCATCCATCAGCATCACGCATGTAACCCCTCCCTGCCTGGGCTTGGATCCAGCTACTTCTAGAAAGTTCTACCGAGGTCACAGATGCACGTGGCTCCCTCATTCACATATCTAAGAGCATGGGCCCTCCACTGTTGTCTGTCTCATTGCAACTATGCAATGACTGCCTCTTCCATGGAGATTTCCCCAGGGGAACCAGGCCACTGCACCCAGTAGAAAAAGACTGATTACTTAGGCCTAATTCCTGACGCCATCGTTTTGTCATTTGACACTCACGTTTCCAATACTCCAAAACTACATGGCTACTTCTCAAAAATTTACCTTGAGCTATATACATCCTTCCACCTGGCTCAGCTCCCCAGAGCAGTTTCTTCTTGTGGCTTACCCCTCCTTGCACATTGGAGTTGAAAACCCATCTTTCCTGTCTGCTTTTAATATAATCCTGACTCACAAACACACTGCCTCTTCCTAAGAAGTATTTTAAATCTTGGAATCTTTGTGTATGGGAATGTGCATCCTTGCAAGGCCTGTGTTCTTACGTTGCTAGTTAGAGATGCATCTTAATGGCTCATTGTGCATCCCTCCAAGGGTCCTGAAACACTCTGTGTGTTTGTATGTGTGTATGTGAGTGTTTGTATGTGAGTCAGTATGTGTGTATATACAGGTGTTCGTGTGTGTGTGTATATGTGTATGTGTATACAGGTGTTCGTGTGTGTGTGTGTGTGTGTGTATAGCCCACAGATCAACCTCAGACATTTTTTGGGGAAGGTCTAATAACATTGCTTCTGATAGGCTGATTTCACTGCTGAGATCTGGTTACCACCCCTTCTGAGGCATTTTCTTGATTGGTTAATAAAAGTCGCTGATGGCCAGTTAGCTGGGCAGAAAGAGTATAGGAAGGTGGGACTTCCTGAGATTAGAACTGGAACCTTGCATTTTACACAGAGGATTAGCTCATCCACCAGAAGACATAGAAGCAGAGAGATGTGTTTGAGAACTCTGGAAGGTAATAACAGGTACATGGCATTTTGGGATTAGGTGGTCCAGGTTAACTTAGAGTAGCTAATTGAGATTTTGCCCAGCTAAGGGTTAAGCATTAAAACATGAAAAGGTTTTGCTGTATTTAATTATTGGGGAAAGGACTGTGGCGGCTTATAGGCTATCAGTCCAAGCAATCCAGGGCAGTCGGACTTCTGACTCCCATCAAACTCTGGTGAATCTCCCGCCAAGCCACCGGTAATTCTACCGGACTAATATAAAAACTTATATTACTTAACAGAGCTTAGTTTACAGGTGGTGTAGGCCATCCTTGGTCCGAGGCTCTTTCCTCAGGATAAATCAGGCTGCTGGTTAAGGCAGGCCATGCCCATTGGCTGATATCCTGCCAGGCCGCCTGCTGCTCTACCAAGCCGCCTGCTCCACCGGCCTAATCTTAGTTTCTACTTATTAATAAATAAAATTGATAATTAAATTGCAGTTGCAAGATATCCTTCCTTTTTTTCTTCCAGAGGCAGCCCTCTCATCAGCCTGGAGCTTGCTGACTTGGCTGGGGCGGCAGATCTGCCTGTCTACGCCCTCCAGTGTAGTAGGTATTATTACCGCTCTGCACTACTAGTCCTAGCTTTTTTAAAGGGATCCTGGGGATCAAACTCCATTCTTCAGCTGAGGTGAGCTATCTATCTCCCAAGCCTGCAGGGATCCTGAAGCTGCCACAAAAGAGAGAAGAGGCCTCCCATCTGGAAACATTCTCAATAAAAAGAAAAACAAAACACACCTCCGCTGTCATTGTCAAACTCCATTGTTAGTCATTGTCAAACCTCCAGCCAAATTAACATAAAACAGCGAATGAACAAAACAAAACAAAGAATCATCTCTCAGGGATGGGTGGATGACTCAGTGGGTAAAGAGCCTGCTAGGTGAGTGGAGTCCCTGAGTTCAGATCTCCAGCATGGTAATGTGCAGTTGTAATGCCAGCATGGAGGGGCAATGGGCAGAGACAGATCGGGGAAGGCAGTTGGCCAGCCAGCCTCGCCAAATCAATGATCTTCAGATTCAGTGTAGTACCCTGCCTCAAAAAGTAAAGGTAGAGATCAATTTTCTTAGTTATCTCTGTGTTGCTGGGGGTTGTGGGAAGGGAGGGACGGACGGACTGTGACAAAAGCAAAGGGTTTATTCTGACTCACAGTTCAAGAGTATATCAGTATGGAGAATCAAAGTGGCAGGAACTTGAGGCAGCTAGCCATATTAAATCCACAGCCAGGAACAGAAAGCCATGAATTCATGGTTCTGTACAGTTCTCTGTCTCCACATATAATCCCAAGGTTCCAAGCGAATGGTGCTATTTAGCCTAATCAACCACAGACAAGTCCAGAGGCTAACTAATCCTTTTCTAGTTGTGCCCAATGGCTTTTTTTTTTTTTAAACCAGATTCAAGATCCTATCAGGCCAATAATTAACACTAAACAGAGTAGCTACCTATAAAAGACATCAGATATCAACTTGTGGCTTCCACACACACCCATATACTGCCATGTGTACTTGCACCCACAAGCACTCATTAACACACAGACCAGCAAGCACATACATACCCATAGATATACACACATATGCAGAAAATTATTTTTTAAGTCACTCTTAAAGATACATGCTGAAGGCGAAAAAGGGCGTGAGTTGGCTTATAGGAAAGCAGTTAAATCTTTGTACTTAACGTACTTCCAGGAAAACAACATCTCAACCCTGCTCCCTTCCACATGTTTGCATCAGTAAATGCCAAATTCATCAATATTGTTTCCTCTTCTGAAACATATTCACCATTCTTCTTCTTATTATTATCATTAACTACTGTGTTCCAGGAACCATTGTATGGACCAGGAATACGGCAAAGGAGAAAAAGATCCCCATTCTTACAATGAGTGTAATCTATTGAGGGAAAAGGATTGCAGATGTACAACCAAGGCAGTCTCAGACCACAACCAGATTGGCAGGAAATCAGGATTATCTCCTGTCTTGGATCCAATCTTGTAAAAATTGCCTCAGAAACTGAGCGTGGTAGTGTACACCTACTACCCCGGGAGTCGAGAGTTGGGAACAGGAGGATCAGACTTTGAGGTTATCCTTGGCTATTGAGTGAGTTTGAGTTCAAACTGGGTTACATGAGGACTTGCCTTGAAAATAAATAGATAGATAGATAAGTAAATAAATAGATAAATAACTAGGGCCAGGGAGATGACTCAATAGCACCAGCTGTCCAAACCTAGCTACCTGAACTTAGTCCCTGCATAGAGTGATTAAGTATGGCAGCCATTTTTGATGGATGAGGTCTCCTCATGGCCGGCTGAAGTTCAGTGATAAGTCTTGGTAGAAGTGAGTCTTACAACAGTTGTTCTGAGTGTGTGCTGTGGATTGAATGTTTCTGTGTCCTCCTCCTCATGTGATGTTATTAGGAAGGATTGGAGTGGAGCTGGGAGTGGGAAAGTGCCCTCGTTAAAGAGAACACACAGAGCTTTCTGGTCTTAAAATATATTTGCATATGTATATTCCTTAAGAGCTTCACACATGCCTACTATGTATTTTCTTCATATTCCCCCACATTCCCTCCTCAAACCTTCTCACAGATCCAGCTCCCACCCCCAAACCCCTCCCAACTTCATGCCTTTTTCTATAATCCACCAAGTCTAATTTGTACTGCCCATATACTCGTGGGTACGGGACCCTCCACTACTCATCCTCCAGGGGCCACATCCTAAAAGAAAACTGACTCCCCTTTCCTAAGAAGTCACCAACTGTCAATAATGCCTCAGCTGGAAGTGGGGCTCAGGAGTCCCTCCTCCCATGCTGGAATGTCAACTGGCTTGATCTTGTATAGGCCCAGTGCAGGCATGCTTGACTGCCTTGAGCTCCTGAGTCCTGTCATGTCCAGAAGACACTGTTCCATTCTGGTCCTCCATGCCCTCTGGCTCATACATGCTTTCTGCTACCTCTTCCGTGACATCCCCTAACCCTTAGGGGAGGGAAGGAGTGTATTCTTACAGCTGAGTACTCCATGGACAACACCTGCACCGCCACCGGCTTTCTTGAGATTATTCTACTACGTGACAGTACAAAGGACAACTCTACAACCAGAAGAGGCCCTTGACAGACGTGGACCATGCTGGTACTTGATATGGGACTACAACTGTCAAAAATAAATACGTTTTTATAAGCCCCCTAAGTCTGTAGTATATCGTTTTTGTTTTGTTTTATTTTGGTGTGTGTGTGCCATGTTCATGTGTGTTCTTATGTGTGCATGTGTGCTTGTGTATGCACATACATGTGGAGACTAGAGAGGAACACTGGGCGTCAATACCACATGTCTTCCTCCATTGCCCTTTACCCTACTCCTTTGAGAAGAAGTCTTTCACTGCATCTGGAGCTCATGATGGGCTAGATAGGCCAGTCAGCAAGCTGCAGGCATCCTCCTGCCTCCACCTCCCTCACCTTGGACGTACATACATGCAGTGCAGTGCTGTGCTCAACTGTTTATAAGAGTGCTAGAAATCCAAGCTCATGTCTCCATGATTTTACAGCAAGCACTTTACTGACTAAGGCACTTCCCCAGCCCTCAATTTGTTTGGTTTAGGTTTTTTTTTCTTTGTTTCTTAGAATCTTATACATGTTTGCCATGAAATTTGATCATATTTACCCCTTCATTCCCTTCTCCAACAGTCCCCAAGTTAATCCCAAAATGCCCCCTCCCAACTCCCTGCCTTTCATTTATTCAGTCATTTTATTTTTTGTTTGTTTGTTTGCTTGACTCATAACACAGTAAGTTAAGTTAGGGCTAGCCATATATGCATGGGCCTGGCTCTAGCCCCTGGAGCACGGAAAGCCTGCTGTAGGAGCACTGCAGAGGACCACACTTCACAGCGCCCCTCCCCACCCTTTGGCTCTTACTCTTGCTTCACCCCCTCTTCTGTAGTGTTCCCTTAGCTTTGGGGGTGAGGATAGAGATCCTTCATCTACAGTACTCAGAGTCACTGGCTCGGCACTTAGACGTTAGGAGCATTGGCCTTGACTGCTGCCCATGGTGAAAAAAAAAAAGTGATCTGACCAACATGAACCAGCTCAGTTCTGTGAGTAGAAACACCAGCCTCCAGAAGGCCGTCTGACACACTATTGCTTCAACGGATATTTCTGCAGTGAAGGAATAGCTTTATTGTATCGCAGACAAGAAATGGGACGTACACAGCAGTCTTAGTCAAATGTGACCTTTAGGTAGGGGGGATGTTCAGGAGATAAGAATGAATTTACAAGAAGATCATCAGTTTTCTCTGCTCATACTATGTTCTAGACAGAAAACCAGATGTTCCCTTCTCCTCACTCTGTCCTTGGCAATGAAAGGTATCTTCCACTTTAGAGACACCCACTCTGATCTTGGAGTTGTTCTTTCAAAGGTGGCATTAAATACAAAGGATCAGCTAGGAAGAAAGTCTGCCTTTCCTCTCACAATGCAGGTGGGTAATCGAAAGACTCAAGATAGGATCAGAAAATGCTCTTTTAAAAAGTGATGGAGGAAGCCGGGCGGTGGTGGCGCACGCCTTTAATCCCAGCACTTGGGAGGCAGAGGCAGGCGGATCTTTGTGAGTTCGAGGCCAGCCTGGTCTACAAAGTGAGTCCAGGACAGCCAGGGCTACACAGAGAAACCCTGTCTCGAAAAAACCAAAAAAAAAAAAAGTGACGGAGGGGCAGGCTGGAGAAATGGTTCAGTGGTTACCACTGGCTGCTCTTCCAGAGGTCCCAGGTTCGATTCCCAGAACCATCTGTACTGTACGTCCAGTCTCAGAAGATCCTAGGTTTTCTTCTGATCCCTGTGCTCACCAGGCACACATGTGGTGAACAGACAAATGTGTAAGCAAAAGACTCATATACAAAAAAAAACAGAAAATGGTGAAGTAGAGGTTGAAAGGTATTCTAGACTACAAACAGCCTGGGAAATATGATTACCTGCATATATGGGATATATGAATGACAATTTCCTGGGCAAAAGTTTCAGAACTGTTTAGTGTTTAGAATGCTCTAGGTTTTTGGGTTTTTTTTAGGTGGTGGATATATATATATATATATATATATATATATAAACAATTTTGTCTTGAAAGCTAGAAGGAAAGAGAGAGAGAGAGAGAGAGAGAATTGACACTTCTGGGGCTCATTCCTTCATCTTCCTTATTCACTGAAAAGGCGTGCCCATTGCTACTAATACCCACATGTTAGTTACAGAAACACCATTATGCAAGAATCCGAGGAACGCCAACGAAAAGACAGCCTGGTATTCAAAAATAAACAGAAACGACCACTTTTGGTCACAGCAACATGTACTTTCCACAGCACCTCAGCTATCCAGCAGATTTCATTTCTATCTGGTTTGTCTTCAGAGCCAGGGAAAAGGAATCCTGGATTTGGCAGGCGCTACTCTTGAAACCTACGCCCACTGGAGCAACCTTACTGGTTCAGTCCTTGAGGCCAGTAACACTTCCAGCCCCAGGGAAACCTCGGTTCCAAACTTTTCCATCATCCCACCAGGGAGTTCTTTTTGCAAAAGGCTTTGACTGTTCCTGGCCATTTCTCTCACTTTTCTTTCTTAAAGCGTACTTTGTAGGGCCGGAACACTGTGGAGTTTTCCTCTCTCTTCACCCAGATGTTTCTGGTTCTCCGGACGTACACCTGTGAAGCTGGGTCACTGGGGAGAAGATGCTTGAGCTTCATTTACAGCAAAGAAGAATGTGTTCTTCACATGCAAATGTTTAAAATGGTCGTTTTGTTCCCAGGACTAAATTGCGAGATCTGCTAGCGTGGACTCTGTGGGGACATGAAAACGAAATCTTAAGGTCAAAATCATATAGTCATTAAGTGTTTTTAAATTCATGTCCTGACTCCCTCAAACTATTCTTGGTGTTGAGGAGGAAAAAATCTGTTTTAGTTAAGAAAGAAGTGGGGTGGGAGAGGATGGGCAGTTTGCAAAACACAAAAAGCAATGAGGGATAGATAGTTGGTTTGGTGACACTGTCCTGAAATTTAGAAGATAACTTCATTTATTGAGCCATGCTTTCCACCATGCTGGTCATCTCCATGCCTGGATGACAGCCACAAAGAATTCCCTGCAACAGTCGAAACAGGCAAGGTGCTTAGCACCAGTTCTTTGGACCGAAGATCTTGACTGACCAAGAAACTCTCAGAGCTGGCTAGCAGGCATACAGCTGGGAGACACTTTGCAGGCTGCTCTGCCAGAGAAAAGTAACATCGTCTGAGGCAAAGCTGTTAGCTTCCTACTACACTATTAACCTGCTTGTGCCAGCTGCTGCAGTAGTGGCATGATTAGCTACAAGAGTACTCAATTTCAGCCGGGCGGTGGTGGCGCACGCCTTTAATCCCAGCACTTGGGAGGCAGAGGCAGGCAGATCTTTGTGAGTTCGAGGCCAGCCTGGTCTACAAAGTGAGTCCAGGACAGCCAACAATACACAGAGAAACTCTGTCTCGAAAAAACAAAAAAAAAAAAGAGTACTCAATTTCAGATTGGATGTGAGGCCTGTAGAACAGGAGGGATTTAATGCCTGGTACCTTAAACTTAGTCAAAAGCCTACGACTAAAGAGAACACAAGCCCTAAGGGGAACTCACTGCTGTTGTGATACTAAGTGGTCATGGTATCAAACTATTTCCTAAATATGTTTATACTCGCAGATTGGTGTTGCTCTCAACTTTGAACAGAGAAGCCTCTTTTTTTTTTTTTTTTTTGCAATGGGTACTAATTAAAATCAGAAAGTCATAAGTTGCCAAAGAGTCAAATATAAGTAACTATGAGTGCTCATCTGTAGATGAGTGGTTTATAGTGATCCACCCATCATTCAAAACTCAGGGAACACCATAGAGGAACAGGCAGAAAGAAAGTAAGAGCCGGCAGAAGGGGAGAAGAGATACAAATGCTGACTTCCGGATATGGCATGGCTGCTACCCACATCAGCTCACACCAGCCGTAGCTACCTGTACAATGTCAAACCAGTCAAAATTCCAGGGCGCGTTGGGGAGCAGAGGTCCGACCCTTGGCAGAGGCGCTTTAGGTAGCTAATAGTTGCTGAGGGAGGGAGAGTCACTCTCCTTGGGGACGGGGCTGGTAGTAGTTTGCCCATGTCCCAGTGGGTGGTCCTGCACCTGTGTGTACATCTAGAGCACTTATTGGACTTGGGAAGTTATTTAAAACAACAAAGAAAAGAAGACATGAAGTTGGGAGAGAGACAGGAGGAATTGAAAGAGGGTAGTGATAGAAAGGTTTAGTAATATTGTATAAATATATGAAATTTTCAATGAATAAATTAATATGTGTATATATATATATATTTATTTTATTCTGTGTTATTATGCTGTCTTGTCAGCATGTGTGTATGTACACCACATGCATGCTTGGTGCCTGCAGAGGTCAGAAGAAGGCATTGGATCCCCTGGAACTGGAGTTACAGATGGTTGTGAGCCGGTGTGTGGGTGCTAAAAACCAAATTCAACTTCTCTGCAAGAGCAGCAAGTGATTTTAACCATGGAGCCTTCTCTCAGCCTTATAAAATATTATTTAAAAAACAATAATAATTATTCCTATCTTGAGCTACCAATCCATACCATACTGTCTTAGTATCAGGCTTCAAATCCCATTTATGGCAACCTATACTCTTCTTCCCATGTTCCTCAAAGTACACTCTTCAGAGCTTTACTCTCATCCTGTTCCACAATTGTTTCCACATTTTTAGGCATTTGTTAAAACAGCATCTGATGAACTTGCTCTGATCAGGCTGCCTTAACAAGGTACCACATGGAGTTAGTGATTGCCTAGCCTGTGTGAGGCTCTGGATTTGATCCTGAGCATCCCACAAACTGGGCATGATGGCTCACGCCTGTCTTGAGAAGCAGACTCAGGAGGATTAGGAGTTCAAGGTCATCCTCAGCTCCACATTGAATTAGAGGCCAGCCTGGAACATGTGAAACTATCTCAAATCTCCCACACACTGCCGGTGGGAGCACATCCTACTACAGAGACACTGTCACATCTCTGTTCGTTAACACTTTATTCATGGTTGCTAGGAAGTCAACCTAGATGTCCATCAACAGATGAATTGATAAGAAAAATGTGGTGCATAAACACAATGGAATTTATTAATCTGTAAAGAACATTGAAATTTACAGGAAACTAGATGGAACTGGAAAATTTATAATGAGTGAGGCAATTCCAGTGCACAAAGACAAGTACTGTATGTTCTCTAATATAAGGGTCCTCCTCACTTCAAATATTTTGTTCTGTGTATTTAGTTTGGAGTACAAGTGAAAACCAGAAAACAAAAAGGAGCTTTAGGGAGGGGTGTGTTGTGGTGGTTTGAATGAGAATGGCCCTCATATGCTCATATATTTGAATGCTTAGTCACCAGAGAGTGGAACTCTTTGATAGTACTAGAAGGATTAGGAGGTGTGACTTTACTGGAGCAGGTGTGGCTTTGTTGGAGGCGACTATCACTGAGGGTGGGCTTTGAAGTTTCAAATGCCCATGCCAGACCCAGTCTGTCTCTCTCTCTGCCATAAGCCTGTGGATCAAGGTGTAGAGTTCTCAGCTACTGCTGCAGTTTTCTGCCTGCTCCCATGATGATAAAGAACCAACCCTTTGAAGCTGAAAACAAGCCCCCAATTAAATGCTTTTTTATATTTATTTATAAGAGTTGCCTTGGTCATGGTTTCTCTTCCTAGCAACAGAATAATAAGTAGGGCACATGCTTAAGGAGCCAGAGGATGGGGAGGAGAACTGGGAGATGCTATCACATAGACATGCCACGACTACCATAATCATGAACTCACAGCATAACATCTGTGTAAGATCAAGTCAGCCAAAATTCCAGCATAATGGGGGAGGAGCTAAGGAAACTGCACCCCTAACAGAGCAGCTATTCAGTTTTTAGTTACTGGGGTTGGGAGAGAATTCTTCTTTTTAGGTAAGTTGCCCATGCTCCAGTGGATGGCCTCCTACCCATGCACATAAAGACAGCACAAATTGGACTTAGTAAGGAAAGAAAGAAAAGAGAGAGGGGGGACAAGAAATTGGGGAGACATGTTCTAAACGATAAATGAAGCAATCTACAAGGAAGGAAAGGAAAAAATTTTAAATGCGTATGCAGGAGTCCAGAAGTGAGACACAGTCCTATAGAAGTACAAATAGTTTCGGGAAGTTGAAGGATAAATGGGAGGTAAAACACAGGGATGACTCAGGACTGTATCATGAAAACATCTTAGATTCTGGCTGCAAGAGACCAGAGGCAATGGAAGGGACATGACTAGAGCTTGATGAAGAACAGTGTGTGTTTAATGAAATCAGAAACCAAGAGGCACTTTGAGAGTCATGGAAGTAATCTGAAAAGGCCACTAAGCTAAGCCAGTGTGTAAGTAGAGGCAAACCCTTAGAGATGAGAAATGTTGTGGAGTTGTGATCTTCTAGGGCTTGCCAGTCAGGGCAGGAGAAAGAACAGAAAGATGTCCAGGAGAGCGGAAAGGTTTCTGGGGGAACAAAGAGAAGAATGCCAGTGCTGCCCAGCTGAACAGCTTTCAGACATCTGGGAGAGATCTAGAACTCCAAGACCAACACTCAGGCATTTCTCAGGGTGATGTGTGCATGAACGTAAATTGTTTTCCTGAAAATGGATAATCATGCAGTGAATACGCACAGAGGAAAGAAAAGGTCAGATGCTGAGAGCAGGCCAGAAGGCCAGAAGAACACTATCGGAAAAGAGAGTAATCAGGATCACCCAGGGCACAGGGACTCCAGACAACTCCAGTGGAAAGCAGAAAGACAGGGGAGCATGGAACACTGCCAGGTGCTCTGAAGAGGCAAGAACATTACCCTAGAGATTTGGCTACTGACAGACAGCTTGGGGTGTGGACCAGGGGAGTCTGTGGCCTTGAGAAGGGCAGTTAGAGGCCAGGATAAGAAACCTGACTGATGGCAGTTAGCAACACGGAAGAGGGCAGGTGGTGTTGTGGATGAGGACACTTGGTGACATGGATGAGGACAGTTGGTGATGAGAGTGAGGACAGTTGGTGACCAGGATGGGGACAGTTGGTGACCTGATTGAGGTTATTGACCAGGATGAGTGTAGTAGTGTCCAAGGGAAAGGCATTTGTATACAGAGGTATGAGGAAAATATGTTGTAGTTAGATACAGGAAATTGTGAAGCCAAAGACAATATGAACAGTTTTCCCACCAAGTTGGTCTTGTGTGGTACAACAGTGAGCAGCAGAGTAGATATGGAGGGAAGATGTCTCAACACAAAAGAGACGTGAGCATACTAAGATAAGAAGGAACTAGGGGAGATGGAGAGGTTGAAGTATAAAATAGAGGGTGTGCTGCTGGCTAGTTTTCTGTCAGCTTGGCACAAGCTAGTGCTGTCACGAAGGAGGGAGCCGTAAATGAGAAACGCTTCCATAGATCTGGCCATAAGGTATTTTCTTAATTAGTGATCATGGAGGAGGGCCCAGCCCATTGTATGTGGTTCCATCTCTAGGCTTTTGATCCTGAGTTCTATAAGAAATCAAGCTGACCAAGTCTTGTGGACAAGCCAGTAAGCAGCACCCCTTCATGGCCTCTGCCTCCAGGGTTCAGCCCTGTTTGAGTTCCTGTTGTGACTTCCTTTGTTAATGAATAGTGATGAAGATGTATGAGCCAAATGAACCCTCCCCACCCCCAACTTACTTTTGATTGTGATGTTTTGTCACAATAATAGTAATCATAACCAAAAGAGATTGTTGTTGGAAGGAGAAGCCCAAGGAAGTCTAATTCAGCCCAGCTAGTCATAGGCAAGATAAACCCAGATGTAGGACAGCAAGGAGGAAATTACGTATGCTTTTATCTGTGGCTTGTTTGTGAATCAGCTAAAGGTCATCTGAGAGTAAAGATGAGCAAGCACCAAAGAATAAGTGGAGGAAAGCTCTCCAACCAGAGATGGGAGGAAGACGACAGGGAAACTGAAGCACTCGTGCTGATCTCTTGGGTAAAGGGAAAGTAATGAACGTGAAGTTCTATTTCTCCAGCTCCCCACATGGGAAGCATAGGGAAAGAAGGCCACTGTGACTAGAAGGACTTATCTAGAAGTTTTGATGGAATGACAAAGCTGCAGAAGGTCCTGGGAATACAGCTTAGTCAGTGAGTGCTTGGCCTAGCATGCATGAGGCCCTGGGTCTGAGCCCTAACACTTCATCAACTGGGTGTCACCGTGGGCACACATGTACAGTCCTAGCACTCAGGGGGTAGAGGCAGAAAGATCAGAAGATCAAGGTTGTCCTTGGTGTCTTAGGTCGGGTTTCTATTGCTGCATCAAAATACCATGATCAAAAAGCAAATTTTTGGAATTGGAGAGAATAGGGTTTGTTTGGCTTATACTTCCTTTCACTGTTCATCATCTACGTACATCAGGACAGGAAACCAAACTGGGCAGGAACCTAGAGGAAGGAGCTGATGCAGAGGTCATGGAGAGTTGCTACTTACTGGCTTGTGCAAAAGTCTTGCTCAGCCTGCTGTCTCACAGAACCCAGGAGCACCAGCCCAGGGATGGCACTACCCACAACATGCTGAACCCTCCCCCATCAATCAAGAATTAAGAAAATGTCTTACAATCTGATTTTAAGGCAGCACTTTCTCAACTAAGGTTCCCTCCTTTCAGATAACTTCAGCTTGTGCCATGTTGATATACGACCAACCAGCACATTTGGCTTGTATTATACAGTGAGTTCCAGATCAGCCAGTGTTAAGTGTGACCCTGTCTCAAGATAAAAACAACAAAACTCAAAACTGAGGGGAAAACACCATGTTTTGGAGTGAACCAGGCATCAAGGAAGTGGAAACAATGTCCAGAGGAATATGGTGGGTGGGATGTTCCCCTCCCCAAAGGAAAAATGGATAAGATCAGGAAGAGCAGGACAGCAAAGGTCTAGGTCAGAGCAATGGAACTCCAAAACTCAGTGATGATCTGATAAAGCAGTCATCCCAAGACAGCCAGACCTCACCCAGCAATCCAGGTAGGCCACAAGACAGAGAAATTCATAGATGGCCCCACGACACAGTCCATAAGTCATCTCACAATCAAAGAAACTGCCACGACAGACCAAACATCTTGTACAAATGTCCTAAGAGAGACCTGGCTAATCACTTAGGGCCAAGGGGATCAGTGGCCTCTGCGGTCTTCCAGGCAGAAATTTTATGACTCTAGGACAAGGGGCCTCAAGTTTTCTGGAGGGAATGAGCTCACATATAGTTAAACTCCATTCTCCACATTATTTGCATAACTTTATTTGAGAACCTTGACCCTTAGGAAGTAAGACAGGAAGTACCATCTCCCATTCACAGAAGGTTAAAGTTTAACAGCTTCAATGGCTCCAGGCCTTTGCTAAGGAGTGGAAGAAGCAGGACTACGTTTATATCCTAACTACTAATTCAGCCCTCCAAGTTATGGGACAGTCAACCTTTAGTGACTTCAAAACCATAGGTTTTAATATTTTTGAAAATACAAACTGATCTTAAATTGGCATTAGTCTGCAGAGTCTAGGCCCTTCTGAGTCATGTATCAAAGCAAGCAGGGATGAAGATTATATGAAGATGGCTCAGGAGTACTTTCAGTTGTAATGGGATGGAGGATACCTGGCCGGATTTGTTAAAAGTCCAACATTGTCTGTGACAGTCCTGAGCTGATGTCCACACTGTTCCTCCTGGGAACACTGATGGATAATAAGTTAACAGCCTCCAGGATAGTCCCAAACAATCCTTCCAATTGGGTGCTTCCATCTGGGTGAGTTTCCTCACACTGTGCACCAAAGTCAGTCTGGTTGACCAGAAGGATATGATGGAAGTAATGACTTGTCATGTCCCAGGTTACTTTTTGAAAGATTGCAACTATCTTGGTCACAGTCTTTATGTCACTGGCTCTGGGGAAATCCCTTCCTGTCATGAGCAGTACTATGAAAATGTCCCTGGTAAGGAAGTGAAGCCACCCTCTGAACAGTCACCTTCATGAGCTTTGGGAGGAACCATCCAGCTCCCATCAGAGTTCGAGATCTCACTGCTTGACCATGAGCTCAGGAGAGACCTTTAGTCAGCCTAGCTACCCTGCTAAGCTGGGTGAGGGGACTTCTTGTGTAACAATAGATGACCAATATGAACAATTAACTTTTTTTGGTTTTTGAGGCAGAGTTTCTCTGTGTAATAGTCCTAGCTGTTGTCCTGGACTTGATTTGTAGACCAGGCTAACCTCAAACTCACAGAGATCCTCCTGCCTCTGCCTCTGAAGTGCTGGGCTTAAAGGTGTGCACCACATCGCCCAGCTATGAACAATTAACTTTTAGCTCAGGTTAATTATCTGTCTTTCTGTCTGTCTATATGTCTTAGAGCATAGCAAAACTAGCCTTGCTGGCCAGGCCTGGGAGACTGAGCCCAGAAACTTCTAACTTGAGTCATAGGAGCATTAACTCAGAATGAGACACAGCAGAAGTTCATACCTGCATAAGAGAAAAAGGAAGGAATATGCCTTGGGGAGGAAATGAGAAGATAATGAAGGAGAAAAAGGAGAACTTTCAAGTAGTTCAATCACAGTCAGTTGTATTAGCATGCATCTGCCATTTCAGAGCTCAAGAGGCAGAGTCAGGAACAGCACAAGCTCCAGGCCAGCTTGGCTATGTACCAAGATCCCCCCAGAAGGAGAGGAAAAGGGAGGAGGGAAGAAATCAGAAGGAAAAGAAAATTAATTTGGATCCCAGCTTCTGTCTGCAGGGTCACTGTGTACTAATGTGTAGTATATCTGTATACTGGTGTACAGCACATCTGTATACTGCTGTGAAACCCATCTGTACACTGCTGTGCAGTACCCAGGATACATCTTGCTGACAGAAGTCATTTTCTAATTTCTGTAAGAAACCTGTATTTGTTTCTTAAATCTGTTATAAAAATAATAGACGCACAGAAATTACTTTTGCATATCTCAGGAGGTTCAAAGCTTAAAAAGCAAGGTGTCAACAAGACCTTGCTCCTCCGAGACTCTGAGTATCAACAGCCTTTTCTTCCTGCTTCCAAGCCAGTAATGGCCCCCAGTACCTGGAGAGGAAGGGAGAAGAGGGAAGAGATTAAAAGGAAATTAAATATACTGCACATCAATCCTTGCAAACACTCAAACTCTCTGAATGTTGTCACATGGTGTTCTTATTCTCTGACTAAGGTGGCCATCGTCCATCTTATGTGGAAGTAAGCAGCAATATTGGGTTAGGGGCCCAATCTGTTGATGACATTGCTGAAGTAAAACTTCATCTTGACTGGTCGCATGTGCCTTGATCCCATTTCTAAATTTCATCACATTCACGTGGGGGTGGGGGCCGCCATGCCAGGTGCCTGCCGCTGGGTCCAAGGAACTGAACTTGACTCCTCAGAGTAGCAAGCATTCCTCTCACTAGCCCTAAAATTGTTCTTGATACAAACTTGGTAGAGGTAGAGGAAGATGCTGTAATAGATCAATGAGCAACTGAAGAAAGAACAGGTGTGTGAATGTGTACAGATGTAGAAAGACCTCCCAAAAAGTGAAAATTCCATCTTGCTCTTATCATAATTCATTCACAACCAGATCCTGAGTTTAGCTGGGTGTGGGAACTCCCACCTGTAATCCCAGCACTTAAGCAAGAACAGTTCTGCTAAGTCTGAGTTCTAGGCTAGTTTGCCTGTAGTGTAAGAGCTCAAGAAAGCAAAATACAAAAAAAATAAAATAAAAAGAACACACAAAAGTCCCTATGCTGAACCTAAGTCACAATTTAGAGATGTGAATCCCATCCTACATTTATCTTGGTGATCCCACAGGAATTACTAAAGTATTACATCTGCATATGCTCAGCCATCGAGGTGACACCTGTGTCAACATCCTTGCCCTCAAAGGTTCAGGGAACACATCAGAAGAAGGGATGGAAAGAATTTAAGATCCAGAGGATGGGAGGTATGTTGTGAAATTCTGTCTCCTGAATATGACATGGCTATCACAATCGAGAACTCACAGCAGCTGTGGTTTCCTGCATAAAATAAAGCTAGTTAAAAATTCCAGCAGGGGGCATCCAAGATGGTGGCAGTCGGCAGGGTCACATTTTGAGCTGGGGGCTGGGGGGAATAGCTACAACATTGCAGAAATATAAACAAGCTGAGCAACATCCTGAGAAGTGTGAAGCTGCAGGGTCACACCCAGTGAGAGCCACTCAAAATCCCAGCGAGTGGACAGACGCAGGCCCAAAGCAGAGGTCAGTGGCACAGGATACAGGCTCAGGACCCAAACCAGAGATCAACAGCTTGGGGCACAGCCTCGGGGCCCAAAGAGGAGGTTAGTGACTAGGGACACAGACACGGGATCCAAAGCAGAGACGAGTGGCGTGGGGCAGAGGTCCGGGGTACAGAGCACAGGCCACTGGTGTGGGGACACAGGCCCAAGACCCAGAGCAGAGGCCAGCGCGGACCATGCTGCAGAAGCAGGCAAAAGCCACGCAGCGGCTGGCAGGGAGGCACAAGCATATCTGGGGCTACCCAGAAAGGTGTTGGACATAAAGGTCCCTCTACTGGATATACAATCACTTGGAAGAACATTGTACTCAGACAGGGCAGAGAGCTGCTCTTCCTGCACTGGTACAGTCTCCCACAGGTCTGATTACTGCAGGGTCTTGGGAGGTAGCCCCAAATGCCAGATAGAGGTACCTCCCAGCTACCAATATTCGCACAGTCACTGCAATGCCCTAAAGAGGACAGGCAGTGCCACTGAAATGGTCCAGAAGACATCAGGAACAATCAGCTTAGGCCAACCAGATGGCTAAAGGTCAGCAAAAGAACAAAACTGACAAAAAATCAGGGAAATATGACTCCAAAGAAATTTGGCAAGGTTAACACAGCAAGCCCTGAGCAACCCACCACAGCTCAAACACATGAAAATGATGACAAATCTATACTTAGGAAAATAATGGAGTCCTTTCCAGAAGAAATGAAATCACTGAAAGAATACAAAGAATCCTCAATTTTACAAATAAAAGCATTGGAAAATACCATTAGAAACCTTCAAGCCAACACAGCCCAACATGAACAGGAAAGAGACAAGGCAATGAACGATTCAAAAGATTTGAAAGATTTGCAGACAAAGACAAGCAAATTGGAACAAGAAACATATGAAACAAATAAAATGGTTCAAGACTTGAAATTGGAAGTGGAAGCAATAAAGAAAACACATTCTGAGTTAATCTTGGAGGTGGAGAATCAAGGGAAGAAAACAGAAACTACAGACATGAGTATCAAAAATAGGATACAAGAGATGGAAGACAGGATCTCAGGTGTGGAAGATTTGATAGAAGAAATCAGTAAAACAACCAAAGAAAATGAGAAATCTAAAAAAGTTCTCACCCATAACATCCAAGAAATCAAGAACTCAATGAAAAGATGGAACCTAAGAATTATAGGCATAGAGGAAAGAGAAGACTCCCGACTCCAAGGTCCAGGAAACATCTTCCACAAAAATCACAGAAGAAAACTTCTCAAACCTAAAGAAAAAGATGACAATAAAAATTCCAAGAGGCTTACAGAACACCAAACAGATTATATCAGAAAAGAAACTCCTCTCGCCACATAATAATTGAAACTCCAATGTACAGAACAAAGAAAGAATATTAAAAGCTGTAAGAGAAAAAGGTCAAGTGACCTATAATGGCACACCCATCAGAATTACACCTGACTTCTCAGAAACTTTAAAAGCCAGAAGGGTTTGGGAAGTTGTCCTACAGGCCCTAGAGAAGATAGGCGCCCAGCCAGACTACTATAACCAGCAAAACTCTCTACCAACATACATGGAGAAAACAAGGCATTCCATGACAAAATCAAATTTAAACAGTACCTGCCCACAAATCCAGCCCTACAGAAGATTTTAGAAGGAAAATTCTAACCCAGAGAAGATAACTACACCCAAGAAAACAGAGGAAACAAAAACTCCACTGCAGCTAAACCAAAAGAAGCACAGAACCATCATCTACATCAAAATAACAGGAAATAACAACATTTGGTCATTAATATCCATCAACACCAATGGACTCAACTCCCCAATAAAAAGACACAGGCTTGGGCTGGAGAGATGGCTTAGCGGTTAAGAGCACTGACTGCTCTTCCAGAGGACCCGGGTTCAAATCCCAGCACCCACATGGCAGCTCACAACTGTCTGTAACTCCTGTTCCAAACAATCTGATAAAACACATGTAGTCAAAACACCAATGTACATAAAATAAAAATAAATAAATTATTTAAAAAAAAGACACAGGCTTACAGAATAGATCCGTAAACAAGACCCATCACTTTAGTGCATGCAAGAAACGCATCTCACTAACAAAGATAGACAGTAACTCAGAGTAAAGGGCAGGGAAAAGTTTTCAAAGCAAATGGACCCAGGAAGCAAGCTGGAGTAGCCATCTTAATATCAAATAAAATAGACTTTCAACTGAAGTTAATCAAAAAAGATAGAGAAGGGCACTCCATACTCATTAAAGGAAATATTCATCAAGATGACATCTCAATATTGAATATCTATGCCCCAAATACAAGGGCACCTACATTCATAAAAGAAACTCTTCTAAAGCTTAAACCAGACATTGATCCCCACACATTAGTAGTGGGAGTCTTCAATACTCCACTCACAACTATGGACAGATCAAGACAGAAGCCAAACAGAGAAATAATGAGTCTAATAGAGGTCATGAACCAAATGGACCTAACAGATATCTACAGAACATTTCACCCAAACACAAAAGAATACACCTTCTTCTCAGCACTGTATGGAACTTTCTCCAAAATCAACCCTATAGTCAAACATAAAGCAAGCCTCAACAGATACAAAAAAAAAAAAAATTTTAAAACCCCTTGTATCTTATCAGACCAACACGGAATAAAGCTGGTCTTCAACAGCAACAGAAACAACAGAAAGCCTACACACTCATGGAAAATGAACCACTCTTTACTGGATGACTACTGGGTCAGGGAATAAATGAAGAAGAAAATCAAAGACTTCTTAAAATCCAACGAAAATGAAGGTACAACATACCAAAAGCTATGGGACACAATGAAAGCTGTGCTATGAGGAAAGTTCATAGAACTAAGCGCCTTCAAAAAGAAAATTGTGACAGCTCATATTAACAAATTAACAGCAGAACTGGAAGAACTGGAAAAAAACAGAAGCAAACACTCCCAAGAGGAGCAGAAGGCAGGAGATCATCATACTTAGGGCTGAAATCAACAACTTAGAAACAAAAAGAAGTATACAAAGAATCAATGAAACCAAGAGTTGGTTCTTGATAAAATCAGCAAAATAGACAAACCCTTATCCAAATTAACTAAAAGGTAAAAGAGAAAAAAATCCAAATCAACAAAATCAGAAATGAAAAGGGAGAAATAACAACAGACATTGAGAAAATCCAGAGAATCTTTAGGTCCTACTTTAAAAATCTATACTTCACCAAATTTGAAAACCTAAGTGACATGGACAATTTTCTCAATAGGTTCCACCTTCCAAAGTTAAATCAAGATCAGGTTAACAGATTAAACAGCCCTATAACCCCTAGCAAAATAGAAACAGTCATTAAAAATCTCCCAACCAAAAAAAGCCCAGGGCCAGATGGTTTCAGCACAGAAATCTACCAGACCTTCAAAGAACAGCTAATAACAATAATCTTCAAACTCTTCCACAAAATAGAATCAGAAGGAACACTGCCAAACTCATTCTATGAGGCCACAGTCACCCTGATTCCTAAACCACACAAAGACCCAACAAAGAAAGAGAACTTCAGACCCATCTCCCTCATGAACATAGATGCAAAAATACTTAATAAAATACTGGCAAACCGAATCCAAGAACATATCAAAAGTATTATATACCATGATCAAGTAGGCTTCACCCCAGGAATGAAAGGATGGTTCAACATGCCAAAATCCATCAACGTAATTCACCATATAAAAAAGTTGGAAGAAAAAAACACATGATCATCTCGTTAGATGCTGAAAAAGCATTTGACAAAATCCAACACTCCTTCATGCTAAAAGACCTGGAGAGAACGGGCGGGCATACAAGGACCATACCTAGAAATAATAAAGGCAATATACAGCAAGCCGGTGGCCAACATCAAATTAAATGGAGAGAAAATTGTAGCATTCCCTCTTAACACAGGGACAAGACAAGGAAGTCCACTTTTGCCATATCTCTTCAAATAGCAATTGAAGTTCTTGCTAGAGCAATAAGACAAGTAAAGGAGATCAAGGGGATACAAATTGGAAAAAAGTCAAAATTATCCCTATTTGCAGATGATATGATAGTATACATAAGCAACCCCAAAAATTCCACCAGAGAACTCTTACAGCTGATAAACACCTTCAGCAAGGTGGCTGGATACAAAATTCATTAAAAAAAAAAAAAATAGAAGCCCTTCTTTACACAAAAAACAAATGGGCTGAGAAAGAAATTAGGGAAACAACTCCCTACACAATAGCCACAAACAATATAAAATACCTGGGGGTAACTCTAACCAAGCAAGTGAAAGACCTGTATGGTAAGAACTTCAAGTCCTTGAAGAAAGAATTTGGAAAGGCATTAAGAAGATGGAAAGATCTCCCATGCTCATGGATAGGTAGGATCAACATAATAAAAATGTCCATCCTACCAAAAGCAATATACACATTCAATGCAATTCCTATCAAAATACCACCACAATTCTTTATAGACCTGAAAAAAGCAATTCTCAGCTTCATATGGAATAACAAAAAACCCAGAATTGATAAATCAATCCTGTACAAAAAAAAAAACATTTGGAGGCATCACAATCCCTGATTTCAAGCTGTGCTGCAGAGCAATAGTAATAAAAATAGCATGATACTGGTATAGAAACAGACCAGTCGATCAATGGAATCAAATTGAAGACCCAGAAATGAACCCACACACCTATGGTCACCTAATTTTTGACAAAGAAGCCAAAACCGTACAATGGAAAAAGGACAGCATCTTCAAAAAATGGTGCTGGTCTAACTGGATGTCCACATGTAATAGAATGAAATTAGACCCATACTTATCAACTTGTACAAAACTTAAGTCCAAGTGGATCAAAGACCTTAACATAAGGCCAGTCACACTAAATCTACTAGAAGAGAAAGTGGGAAAAACCCTCGAACTCATTGGCACAGGTGACGACTTCCTGAACAGAACACCAACAGCTCAGGACCTGAGACCGACAATCAATAAATGGGACCTCATGAAACTGAAAAGCTTCTGTAAGGCAAAAGACACTGTCATTCAAACAAAACGGCAGCCTACAGACTGGGAGAAAATCTTCACCAACCCCACATCTGACAGAGGGCTAATATCTAAAATTTACAAAGAACTCAAGAAATTAAATGCCAAGAAGCCAAATAATCCAATCAAAAAATGGGGAACAGAGCTAAATAGAGAATTCACACAGGAGGAAACCCTAATAGCTGAGAGACACTTGAAGAAATGCTCAACATCCTTAATCATCAGAGAAATGCAACTCAAGCTGACTCTGAGTTCCATCTCACACCTGTCAGAATGGCTAAGATCAAAAGCTCAAATGGCAGCACATGCTGGCGAGGGTGTGGAGAAAGGGGAACCCTCCTCCATTGCTGGTGGGAGTGCACACTTGTGCAACCACTATGGAGGTCAGTCTGGCGATATCTTAAAAAACTTGGAATAGCTCTGCCTCAGGACCCAGCCATACCACTTCTGGGTATACATCCAAATGATTCCTCACCAAATCACAAGGAAGTTGCCTCATCTATGTTCATAGAAGCCTTATTTGTAATAGCTAGAAACTAGAAACAGAGGGGGCCAAGATAGCAGCTACCTACACTGACGCATTTTGAACATGGGGAAAAAAGAGCCATAAAAAACACAGAGTTATTGGGCACTGTGCAAAAACCGGAGGGGCTAGACCCCCACCCCACCCCGGGAACACCCACAGCTGCCAAGGGACTGTTAAAAGTCCCAGGGCAAGGCTCTCTCCCCATCTCTCGCAGACACGGAAGCCACTAAACCCAGGATTCGGGAACTCCCATTTGGAGAGGCGCCTGGTAAGATCGATCCCAACCTACAGCAGGCAGAATCAGGGTCCACTTGGCCATAGATAGCTGGCCTATTGGGCTCCCCACACCTCAGGTAGAACTTATACCCACTTAAAAAACTTTGGGAGATAGTGGAAGGCTTAGCAAGGAACAAACAGGGGGCTCAGCGGGTGGTCAGCAGCCGCTTGTGAAGCGGAGGGTGGGAGGTTCCAACAGAACTCGGGAAGAACGCGGGAAGCTGGGAACACAAAGGCGGGCAGGAGGGGCCGAATCCCGCGCACTGATGGCAGCGCAGCTGGGGAGAGAGCCGGGCTGGCAGGGCCAAATCCCTGCAAACCCACAGCAGGTCATCTGGGGAGAGAGACAGGCGTGGGCGGGGCCAGGGATCCGTGCACCCACAGCTGAGCTGCTGGGGCGAGAGGACCACTCAGGTGGCAGGAGGATCGGGGCTTGGGGTACCCACGGCCTAGCAGCCAGGGAGGGGGTCCCGCAGCGGCGCAGACATGAAGGGAATCAGGCACAGAGGCCAGCCCTGTGGCGAGAAGCCTAGAGAGAAACCAGAAATCGGGACCATAGCTGTATTCTGGAAAATCCAGACATATTAGGTGTGGAGCCAGACACTGTCAGCCTCCTTGACGACAAACAAAGCCCACAGAATCTGTGCCTGGGCAAACAGGCCCATACCATCAGAACCATTACAGGCTGATAACTCAGAGTGCAACATAGGGAAGTCTGAATTGGGAGCAGTGAAAAATTCTGGTCCATTACTCAAAACCTGGGAATAGGCTGCACCAGCTCACAGTGCCTCAGGCGATTAAAACCACAGTGACCCTGAAATCCCCCTGTAAGCAACAACAGATAGCCAAGTAACTCGTCCCCTGCACCAAATCATCCACTGTGGTTCCAAGCACAGAAAACAGACAGCTAACCGCATCCAATGGCCAAAGATAAAAAAAAAAATAGAAATCAAGGAAATATAACTCCAACAAAGCAGAATCATCCTACCTCATCCAATTCGGATGACCAAACACCAACAGAAACACATAAAAACGTTGACAATTCTGCATTATGGAAAGTGATAGAGTCCCTGCAAGAAGAACTTAAATCTATGAAGGAATTCAAAGAAGCCACAATTCTACAAGTCAAAACAAGGAACAACACCATTAAAGAGCTCCAAGCCAAGGTGACA
>CAJQZJ010034361.1:778633-815623 GCA_907164525.1 Lophiomys imhausi
GCTGTCCAAAAAGGACAAAACTTGGTAGCAGGGAAGTCGACAGCCTAGCTCTGCCAAGACAGAGTAGGTAAGTCCTTCATAATCCCTGCTCTACAACAAATGTCTGTCAGAGAAACAGGACCCAAAGGCTGAAGACTGATGCAGGAATGTATGGAGAGAAAATGGGAACTGTCCAGGCATTGGTATGTCCTTTCTTAGTTTTGGAAGCTGCAGGCCCTGCACTTCCTATATAAGCAGATATATTTATCCCTCTCAGGTCTCTGAGGTGGTTGAAGAATAGACAGCTAGAGTCTCATAGTTAAGTTTTGAATTATTTAGGAATCAAGAGGGTGGTATAGATCTAAGAAGATACTCTTAAAAGTGTGTTGCAAGTTAGTATGAATGTTGAGTCACATATAGACCTTTAAACTCATGGAGATGGTTAGATAGTAGAATGTTAAAGTCAGGGGCCAAATATGTATAAACTGGACATTGGGAAGGTATACTGGGCCATTTAACTCTCATAAATGTGGCATATTTATATCTGTTGTTTTGTATAATACTGTTATAAGAGAAGGAACCATCTGTTGGACTGAAAGGGGAAACTTCTGAGGGGAAGAGGGTGGAAGGGCGGGATAGGAAGGCGGAATAGGGAGGGGTTTGTTACTGAGATGTAACTTGAAGAAAAAAAAAATAAAGTATTTAAATAAAAAAAAAAAAAGAAACTGGAAACAACCCAGATGTCCCTCAACTGAAGAATGGATTAAAAAAAAAAAAAACTGTGGTACATCTACACAATGGAATACTACTCAGCCATCAGAAACAACAAAATCATGCAATTTGCAGCCAAATGGATGGAACTAGAGAAGCTCATCCTGGGTGAGCTAACCGAGACTCAGAAGGATGCACATGGCATCTATTCACTCATAATCAGATTTTAGCCATATAGTACAGGATATCTATACTACAACCAATGCACCAAAGGGAACATGGGCATAGACTTTTTGTTTGTTTGTTTGTTTGTTTTAGTTTTCTCTCCCTGGCAATGAGACACTTTTCACTGGTGGTACTGCCTTGTAGGCCCCCAGTATATGAGGAGGCTCTTGGCCCTCATATGACTGCTGAACTGGGGCAGGGGACTGTTATGTAGGGACAGTCCACTCCAGAGGAGTGGGATGGAAGGGATAGGGGGTAGAGGGTGGGAGGGAGGGCGGGACTAGGAAGGGTGGAAAGAGGACACTGTGATGGAGATGTGACCTGAAGTAATAAATAAATACTATAAAAAGAAAAAAGAAAAAAGATTCCAGCAGGGATTGGGGAGGGGCTACTGAGGCCCCACCCCTAACTGAGGAGCTACTTGATGCCTACTGGTAGTTGATAACTACAGGAGAAAAGAGAGTCACTTTTCTTTAGGGATATTTCCCATGCCCCAGTGGATAACCCTACTTCATGTATATACAGGCAGCTCTAATTAAATACAGTATATTAATGCTAATATTAATAATACTCATGACATGAAGCTGGAGGGACATGTATTTGTGGGATCCCAGGGGGACCTGGAGAGTCGGAGTAAGTCGGATGGAGGATATAAACAAGATACATCGTATACATGTATGAAGAAAATTGGGGGGGGTGTTCAAAACCTGTTTCCCTGTGGAGCCTTGGCTATCCTGGAACTCATTCCCTTTGTAGATGAGGCTGGCCTCAAAATCAGAGATCTGCCTCCTTCTGCCTCCCATAAAGGCCTGTGCACCACAACTCAGCAAAAAATTCAAAGAATAAGTGGAAATATTTTCAGAGAACTGCATACATCCCAGAGGTTCTGTGAGAGTATAATGGAAAAGCATAATATGAGGCCAGAAATATTGGAGAGCAATGTGCCAAGCACCACTTACATTGCACAGGGTCATGATGGTGCTATACAATTCACACAACAAGCAAGAAATGCATCCTCCACATCAAATCAGAGAGACGCTAAAGAGGACACAATCGTGGGGATCAGTACCTCAGTATTTGCAACCCTGTTCCCAGGGCTAAGAAACTGATACTAACCATATAATGACGGCCAGATATAGCAGCACAAACACCTGTAATATCAGCACTCAGGAGACGAAAGAGAAGGATGAGACATTCTGTGTCCTCCACTGCTCTGAATTGAGCCTACACAGTGAGTGTTAGGCAAGCCTGTGATATATAAGACCTTAAATATCAAAAATGGAGGTGACATCTCAGCCAATTGACTTGGACTGATATTGGCATTCATCAGAAAACTAAAATGTATCTTAGCAAAAAACATATCAACTTAATTACAGAATAGTATAAACCAGTGATTTTATCACTTCATATCGTTAAAAATGAAGTTTTGGGGCTAGAGATTGGGAGAGGGGGAAAAATAGTAGCTAGTCTATTGCTTCTCCTATAGCTAAGGGATGAAGTGTTTTCTGCTCAAATATGAAGAGCTGAGATTGGATCCCCAGAATCCACATAAAGAAGCTGGGTCTGTAACCCCTGCCCTCATGGGCAGAGAGATATAGATCCCAAAGAGATAGACCGTCAAACCCACTGGCTTGACGACCAGAGGGTTTAGTCTATTCAACATACTTAGGTTCAGTGAGAGACTCAGTAGCAAAATAGTTAATTGGAGAGCAATGAAGGAAGATAGTCAAAACCCACTTCTTATCTCCACACACGAACACAGGTGAGTACATACATATACATATGTACACACATGGAAACATAGGAAAAAAAAACACCTCGTCTTTTTTTTCAGTTTTCACATTGACGTTCTTGGAGCTGGAACTGTAGCTCATGTGTTTGAATGTTTGTTTCACACCTTCACAGGAGCAAAGCCCTGTGTTCCGGATCCAACACTACAGAAACAGTTACAATATAATCTCAGCACAAAGGAAGTGGAGGCAGGAGGACAGAAATTTAAGGCTAGCCTCAGCTACATAGTGATTCAAAGTCTAGCCCAGGGTGCATGAGACATAGTCTTCGTATCTTCTCCCATTGCTTTGATAAAATACACTGACCCAGTCATGCGGTGGTGGCGCACATCTTTAATCCTAGCACTTGGGAAATAGAGTCAGGCAGATCTCTGTGAGTTGGAGGCCAGCCTGGTCCACAGAGCGATTGCCAGGACAGCCAGGCTACACAGAGAAACCCTGTCTCGAAAAACAAGCCAGCAAGCAAACAAACAAACAAAGACTGACCCTAAATTTCTCCCACCCACCCTCTCCCCCCAAAAAACTTAAGAAAAATGGGTTTATTTTGGCTCACAGTTCAAGTTACAGTCTGTCCATCATGGAGAAGTGAAGGCATAAGAACTTGGAGCAGCTGGTCACCACATAGCACCCACATTCAAGACGCAGGGAGCAGCAAATCTATATTTGGTCCGTCTTCTTTGTTCTCTGCAGTTCAGGATCTCTGTCCTGAAATTGCTCTTGCCCACAGTTAAGATGGGCCATTCCACATCAATTAATATAATCAAGACACTCCTCCATAGGCATGGCCCATCTCCTAAGGGACTCTAGATCCCGCAAAGCAGGCAAATAGCGCTGACCATCACAGACGCTGTGTCAGATGAATAAATAAAGGAGGCATTCTTTTTTATCTTATTTTGCATTTATCTCTTTATTTTGCACTAATGTGTGTTCGTGTGCATATGGAACCAGATGACAAGTGACAGGAGTTGGTTCTCTCCTTCCAGTGAGTTTTAGGATTGAACTCAGGTAACAGGCTTGGTGGAAAGTGCCTTTGCCCACTGAGCCATCCTACCAGCCCAAATGTAAACACTTTATGGATTGGAACTTCTCCAAGCTTCCTTCACTGCTAGGCTGGAATGTCTTGTAGAAGGCATGGAAAGGAAATTCTCTCCCTGGGTTAGTTTTCCTGCCTTTGACAGTAATGTGCAAAGATGGAAGAGACCACTGATACCCATGCCCAGGGCAATCTGAGAGCTCCCATGCAAGCATGCTAGAAACAGCAAGGTCTCAAGTGTCCCAAACCAAGAAATGAATGGACAAGAGAGAAAGCCACCGTCCCATCCAAGGCTCTGTAATATGAAACTCTGTGGAGCTGGCTGTGGAAGCAGATCAAACACCCATAGAGAAGACAGCTTTTAAAGACATGGCTGCTATTAAAAGGCACATCTGTGGCTCTATGATAATGACATAGAAGCTAAAGTGTTATTTCCTGGTCTTTATTACATCTTAACTGTCACTGAAACTAAAGTAATGGAAAAAATTATATTTGTATTTGTAAAGTAACCATAAATTATCCATTCATTGCCAAAAACACTTTATCCCTTATCTATTCAAATGTAATTACAGCCTTGCTCTCTAGCTGCAGGGGGAGGAATGTGGGCTGATAAAAATTCCACTTAAGTATTCCTTTCAGAAGGTGGGGAGCGGCTGGGATTGAGGTCTCTTATCCCCTCCCACCACCCCACATATTTACCCTTAAATTGGGCAAAACAAGCATGTCCCAATGATATAGAATCTCTTCCCAAGCAAATAACTTACTCTGACTAAGCCTGGTCTCCACTGTTTTCATGAAAAACAGTGAAAATTTTTGTATGGCAGACGGCTTAATATAGATAGATTAGTAAAATACTAATCAACTTAATTTAGCTGTAATTCCATTTTGTTGTTGTTTGAGACAAGATTTTGTGTATCCTAAGCTACCATCAAACTCACTGTACACCCAAGAATGACCTTTGAACTTCTGATCCTCTTGCCCCTACCTCGAAAGCACTGGCATCACAGACGGGTGACACTGTGTTGGGCTTACAGGGTGCTGGGGATGGAACCCAAGGCTTTGGCGTGCTAAGCAAGCAGTTTAATCACTGAGATACATGAGACAATGAGATAGGTGCTCAGACTTTAAAAAGTACAGTATAAATATACACTTTTGCCCTACGTGCTGTAGGGGCAAGTAATTTCTACTGATCCTCAGCTCCATGAGGATAGGAACTTTGTCTTGTTTATTTCCATATTCCTTGAAAGTAAAATAGTTCCCAGCATTTAGTAATCATAAGGCATATGCGATCATGTTTATTTACTATGTTATAGTTAGTGTTTGCAGATGCTGGCTATATAAAACAAAAATGAAAGAGGGGAAGTATCTGTTCTCATGGTGTTACATTCTAGAAAGGAATAAGAAGCAAATAAACCACCAGACAAAGAATATGAACTTTGATGGAAAAGCTATGTAAGTAATGGATGTTAGCAGCTACCCGATATTGGTTGGAAATAGAAACCGTGTGTTGTCACCCAGATGACCCTGGTGAGAGGCTCATTCCCCTAGTTGCTACAAATTCTGCCAAGAGCTCCCAGCTGGATCTTAGCTAGGAATTGTTGTTGGTGGCAAGGAGCTATCTAACCCAAGGTTTCCCCATCACTGAGGGAAGCATGCATCTGATGAAAGTGGTTCACACAGACATAGATTTCTCTTGCCTCAACTGGAATGATTTCTTGGAGTTCCCCCAACTCCATAGTTGGTTGCATGGCCAGGCCAGTCCAGCCCCTATTCTGACCACAGCTGCAGTTCAGTTTCTGCTTCTCTCTGCTGTTCTTCTTGTCCATTACCAGTAGATCTCAGCAAGTATCAGTGCTGGACAGAAGCAGAAGAGAGGGTGGCTTTTGGATTTTATTCTCACGCCTTACTTAAATACAAGCCATGTGACTCTGAGGTTGAGGGAAAAAGAGGAGCTCAAGACAGGGATTTTGGGAGTGGCAGCAATTCTCAAAACCACACAACTACATAAATGGCACCAGGAGCAAAAAGAGAAATACAAGAGGCCCAAGAGTGAAGATTCAGAGGTCCTTAGCATTTACAAATCAGCAAATGCCATGAATTTATAGAGAAGATGGAAAAGATGTAGGCAATGAAACGGGGGTGGGGGGGCTGTTGGCTACAGTCCTGGGAGCCTCGAAGGAACCTGCCCCCTGAAGGAGGATAAAATGAAGTAGGTCACACACCACCACCAAGTCAAGGCGGTGAATCTATGAGAGGCGGCCATATGAATGTCACTGGTGATGACACAGGTTGTAGCAGAATGATCAGCGCAAGAGAACTTACCAGACAAGTCTCACACTCAAGAGAAAGAATGTCTATGAGGTAAACAGAAGGTAGAGCTTTCCTTCTGCCATATTTGAGCTGGTAGATACTGTGTTCTCTGAGTCTAGAACAATGCTGGACACATAGGTGGGTCTAGTTCATATGTTTCAATGGATGAATGAATTATCTGGTACCATTTTTGTTAGGTATCAAGGCATCACTAGCCTAACAATATGGAATTTTAAGCAGGACACACACACACACACACATACACACACTCACACACGGACTCTTTGTACAGTGTAGCATCCCACAGCCTGGGAAGTTTACTATACAACAGAGCTGGGACCAAAATTGAACTCACAGCCTTACACAACCCAAACATGCCCTACCACAGAACCCATCCTGATTTTAGCTAAAATATCATGATTCATGAATGAAGCTTTTGCTTTATGTAACTTTATAAACATAGAATTACCTTCAGCTCCAGGTAGAGAAAAATTGGGGGGGGGATCTCATGATGTAAAAATAAATATTCCTGTAATTCATCAGTGAATTCTCATGTTTCTGCATAGATTAAAGTGGGGAAGTTTTCAGATTGAGATTTACATGTCTTTTTGTTCAGTGTTGGGAACTAAGTTCGTAGAGGCATCCTGTGTGCTAGGACACTGAACTACACCCAAAGTCTCAAAGTCTGACTGGTTTTTTGGTTTTTTTTGTTTTGTTTTGTTTTGTTTTGAGACAGGATTTCTCCCTTTATTGGCTGGCCTGGATCCACTTTGTATACCAGGCTGGCCTTGAACTCACAGAGATCCACCTGCCTCTGCTTTCCAAGTGCTAGAATTAAAGATGTGCGCCACCATGTCCAGCAAAACTTGACTTATTGCTTTTTTTTTTTTTTTTTTTTTCGAGACAGGGTTTCTCTATAACAGCTCTGGCTGTCCTAGACTCACTTTGTAGACCAGACTGGCCTCGAACTCACAGAGATCCACCTACCTCTGCCTCCCAAGTGCTGGGATTAAAGGCGTGCGCCACCAAAAAACTTGACTTTTAAACTGTTATACTTTCATTGATAAAATACTGAAAATGCAGGTCATGATGAATAGCCATACTACTTTTGCAACAACTCTGATTCTGGTTTCAAGCAAAAGTTTCACTTGCTTCATTCAGTTCAGTCTTTAATGGCACCACAGAGTATCAAAATCTTCATTGGAACAAACTTCTCTCTCAGAGTTGAACCAACAGCCTTACACAAGCCAAACACGCTCTGCCACAGAACCACACCCTCACCTATGGTGGGTTTCTTTTTTTTTTTTTTTTAACAGTTGTAGACAATGCAATGTGAGCAAAGATAAATTTATATTTTTATCCCCTTGTACTCAAAAGGATCTGGTTTATTTTCAAAGAGTCCAAGTATTTTACATCAAAACCAGACAGCTAAAAAAAAAAATAAAATATTGTGAAATTTTCTAATTTGTTTTATAGAGACAGATTTTGTAATGTCATACTCAGAAAAATACTACTCATGAATAATATCACTAAACTAGCCTTTGGCAAAAACTTCAAAAAGCAACTGTCAAATGCAGAAATGTTAAAGTAGATGAATATTTTTATTCTGGTTTTATTAATCTATACCACTGAAGCAGTTGCCAAAAACACAAGTACAAATTACTTGTCTCTTTCACTAATATATTTTTTTCAAGTGTAACATCGTATCAAAGAAAACACAATGTCAGCCTCATTCAGTTTGGTTCTCTGAATGAGTTTCTCATATAGTTCTCTGAAACTTGAGTTTCTCATGCAACAGATCTCAGTAGAATTTTAAAATCAATTAGATAATTCTAGTTTGCTGACTCTGAACCATTTAAATACCGAACAGCATCCTATGGCAATGGATACAGCAGGTGGTAATGGATCAGTATTAATCCAGCCACTTCCCTATCCAGTTTGCTACCTCTATGGATAATACTATGAAATGAGCATCCTTATAAACATGACACATGGGCTGATTCTTGGCATTCAGGAGTCAACTCAATGTATTTATACCACTTATATTAATACATTTTACAAGATTCCATTTAAGAGCTGGTGGGTAAGATTACTTGTTGTCCAAGCATGAGGACTTGAATTCAACTCCACCACAACCCACATAAAAAGCAAGACATGGCCAGGAATGCCCATAGCTCTTTTTCACGGTCAGAGATAAAAAGATCCCAGGATGTCACCACCGGTGAGCCTCGTTGAGAGTTCAGTGAGAGCCTCTGTCTCGAGGGAATACAGCTGAGAGTGATAGAACAGGACATTTGGTGTCCTCTTCCAGACTCCTTGGGCACACATGAACACACACACGCAAGCATGCACACTACACACAAACATGTTTTTAAAACATCTTTTCAAGTCGGCTGATAGTAGTACTCAAGTTTCTCCAAGAATTGTGAAATTGTTCTTGTTCCCCAATCTCATTCTCAGCAACAGTAAATGTTATTGCTCAATGGATCTTCCACTTAGATGGCTGAGTCAACCACACTATGCTGTAACCTGGAATTGGGACATACAGTAGACCCTTTCTCCCCCTAAGCTATTTATTTATTACTTCTTGGATGCTTACATTCTTTCAGGGTGCTTTGCTTGGTAGATCTAAAACTGTATTTTCTCTCAGTTGTCTTTGGTCTTCATATCCCTCATCTCTTTTTCTTAGCTGCTTATCTATGTTTCTTGTTACTGTTTAAAGGACTCTAGAAACATGAGATGTATTACTAGGTATGTTTTGTCATCTGATAAAGCTTTCCCTCAAATAGATTATTTTTGAAATTGACCTCGTTTGTGGTATTTTTTGCTATAAAACTATTTAGCTTTTAGGTATAAATGTTCATATTTAATAAATCATGTCACTTGAGGATTTCCTCAGTAAAGAATGCCTTCCATTTTTATATTACCTATGCCCAAAGAAAGATTATTTTACAGTTTTTTAAATATAAGTTCTTGGGGTTTTTGTCAAACTGCTGCTGTATATTTTGAATTTTTGCTTCTATAATCACCTCATTGAGCCCTAACACACACCCCATAAAGGACCTCAGTGGGAATGTAGAGTGCAATGTTTTAGTAAGTCTGTCCTCGCATGCTTCTCTTGCACAGTCCATTCTTAAAACATCCCCACTATGCCACAGTTTTTAACTTCAGCCCGTTCCTTCTCATCTCAGCTCCTGGCATCCCCTGGTTTTCTTTCCAAAATATTTTGTATGCAATTTAATATACAGCTTTTGGTGTCTAGCTTTATTTTCTTAGATTAATGTTTTAAGGTTGTATTTTTTTTTCTGTCATGATCACAACATATTCTCAAAATTGAGTGACTTAAACAACAGAAGTGTGCTGTATGATTCTCTGGGAGACAGAGGCCAGACTTGAGGCACCACTTGGCGACATTCCCTGAAGGCCTGAGGCGGGGTTAGGTCCTCTCCTCTTCCACCTTCCAGTAGCTGTGTGTCACTTTGGTATTCTTGTGAGTCTCAGTGAGGAGTTACTCAGATTAACTTGGCCCGTAGGTGGTTGTTTTATCATGTGGGGAGACCCAATCTGAAAGTGGGTGACACTATTCCCTGAGTTTGGGTTACGAAGTGCGTAAGAGTGGAGTGCTAGCTGAGCATAAACATGCAGGCATTCGCTCCATCTGCTCTTGCCTGTGGGTGTGACTATTTGCTTCAAATTCTTGCTGCTGTGGCTTCCCTGCTGTGATGGACTGGAACCTGGACTTCTGAGCTGAAGTAAATCTTTTCTCCCTTAAGTTGCTTTTATCAGGGCATTTGTTTTTAAGATTTTTTTGTTGTTTATTTACTTGTGTCTTTGTAAACCTGTGTGTTTATGTACACCTCCTATGTGCCAGTGCCTGTGGAAGCCAGAAGAGGGCATCAGGTTCCCTCGGACTTAGGCAGTTGTGAGCCACCAAGTGTGTGCTGGGAACTGAACTCGGGTCCTCTGCAAAAGTCTCTTTAGCCCAAATTGTTAAGTCTTCTATCATTGGAACAGGAAAGGAAGCCAGGACAGTTGTCATCACTGCCTGCAGCATCATATGGCCTTTGCCTTTGTCCTTTCCTCTTCTGTGTCTCAAGTCTCTAACTGCTCACCTCCCCTCATATGGATACTTACGGTTGCACTTTATGTCCTCTGCTGGTTAATTTTTTTGTCAACTTGGTGCAGACTAGAGTCACCTAGGAAGGAGGATCCTCAGCTGAAGAATGGCCCAGGTCAGATGAGCCTGTGGTTGTGCCCATGAGGCATTTTCCTAGTTGCTAATTGGTGTGTGGGTACACAATCCCTCGAGGCAGTACCACCCTTGAGCAGGTGGGCTGACTGGGGATGAATAAGGAAACTGAACAGGCTAGGGAAAGCAAGCCAGGAAGCCCTACTCCCCCTGAATGCAGGACACCACATTGCTCTCTGGTTTCCCTCAGCGATGGACTGTAACCAGAAAGTGAAATAAACCCTTTCCTCCTCCAGTTCCTTTTAGCCCTAGAATTAACCTCGGCAACAAATAATAAACTAGGGGGCTGGAGAGGTGGCTCAGACGTTAAGAGCACTGGCTGTTCTTCCCAAGGTCCTGAGTTCAATTCCCAGCAACCACATGGTGACTCACAGCCATCTACATTGAGATCTGCCCGGGCATATATGTAGTGCAAATACTGTAAACATAATAAATAAATAAAAAAATGTTTAAAAACAATAATAAACTAGGGCTGGTCCCACCCTGGTAGTCTAGGCTAATCTCATCTCAGACTCCAGCACTGAATTATGTACCTGCAAAGACCCTTTTTCCAAGTTGAATGACTTTAATACATTCTAGAAACTAAGATACGGACAATCTTGTGGGAGGTTGCCATTCAAACCGTTAGAGCCATTTATGTACACTATAGCAGGTATCAGTGTTTCCTGACTTTTTAGTACCCAATAACGTTCCATTATATGGCTATGCCATACTTTGTTTATGTGCTTTTCACCTTATGGATATCTGAATCATTTCCATTATAACAAATGATAATTCTATGAACAGTCACAAACTCAAGCTGTCATGTGGACATTTTAATTACTTTGGATATGAACCTAAAATAGGAATCACTGGGTCATATAGATACTGTGTGTTTTGTCTTTTGAACACTGCCAAGCAGTTTTCTAAAGTGACTACACGTTCCTATCAGTACTCCTGGAAGGTTCTGTTTCCATATTCTCCCTCATAAATATATCTGTGGTCATGTCATGCTAATGAATCTGATGCATTATAGTTTTTAATTACATATACTTCTAGCTCTGTCTACTTAGAGAGCCAGGTAACTGTGACACTTTAGTAGCAACAGCACACCAATAAATAAATAACCTGGAGTTGGTCCTCACCCTTCTTTGTTCCCTTCCTTCCTTCCTCCCTCCCTTCCTCTTTTAGTTTTGACAGTGTTTATGTACCTCAGGCTAGACTTGAATTAGAAGGACTGACTCAGCCTTCTGGATCCTTGGGTTATTAGGTTTTCTGTTCTCTCTTTCTCTTTCTAGACATGGTCTTATGTATGCAGACTGGCTTCAGATGGCTTCACATGGCTCAGGATGACCTTGAACTTTTGATCCTCCCAACCTCACCTCCAAATTGAGTGCTGGGGTTACGGGTGTGGGCCACCGTGCAGGTTTTCCACGGTGCAGACTGTCAAGCCGAGGGCGGTGAATGCTAGTCAGGCATTCTACCAACTGAGCTACATCCCCAGTTCTGCCCATCTTGGTTTCTAAAGTCATTTTTTTTTGAAGGCAGGGTTCTCAGTGAGGTGGCTGGAGTGTGTTAATCTTGAATGGTAATTGTCAGCTGCACTAGAGGCAGGGATGTCCAGATTAGTGAAACACCACACTTCTAGGTGTGTCTGTGAGGGTGTTTTCAGGATGACTGACACGTAGGAAAGGAGCTGATGAGGACAGACATGCTCGGAGTGTGGGCAGTACCATCCAATGAACTGGGAGCTTGGACAGAACAAACGTGAAAGAAGAAAAAGCCAGGGGCCAGTGTGTGAGCTAGTGGGCTCTTCTGCAGCAGCAGGCTCTAAGGCACGGGGGACTCCTGCTTCTTGTGTGTCTCACTGGGGAGGTATTCAGGGAGGCTTCGGTCCTTCAACATCTGGCTGGGGGTATTTCCTTACTCCTTCTTTTTCAGGGGCTTCCATCTCTTTGATTGTGTGGTTACGGGGTTCTCTTTCCTTCCATGAACAAGTAGGTGACCGTTGCTGGACTACCCAGACTCGAATCACGGAAGACAACCCAGCAAGTCCACGTTTTTCTTGCATTGTTTCTGTTGCTCTAGAGCAGCAGTCCTCAACCTTCCTAATGCTGTGAACTTTAACACAGTTCTTCAAGTTGTGGTGACCCAGAACATAGAATTATTTTCATTGCTACTTCATAACTGTAATTTTGCTACTGTCATGACTAAGTTTATGTATCGTAATGCATTTTTTGAGAGAGAGGTTTGCCAAAGGGTTTGCGACCCACAGGTTGAGAACCACTGCTCTAGAGACTCTTAACTAATACAGTGGATCTCACATCCAGACTTAAAATGAAAAGAATAAGTGTATTCCACATTGCTATGACAGAACATGAAGACATCAACACAGAGGGAGAAACCTGGACAAAGGGACATCAGAAACTAAGCTATGAGAATCTTCATGAGCCAGATCGGTGGGAAGTAAATAACAACAGGAAAGGACTGTGTTCTTAGGTAACTCTGAATCCACACTGACATAAATCAAGTAGAAAAGATGTCACCCACTGAGGGCAGAAGGCATGGGGTGGCTAGATATCAGCATTGTACAACTATGGTAATTGTAATGAATTCAGGCCACGGGCATCACGTAGAAAGCTAGTGAGTAACAGGTGGGCAGGAAGCGACAAATTCACTGATATCAAAACACTAAAACACCAATTACAAAGAGAAGGAAACTCTTTATAGTGGAGAAACTTGGCAGACATTGAGAGTTGTTATGAGCAGTGGCCTCAAACTCACTATGCAGGCACCTCGAACTTCTGATCCTCTGGCCTCCATCTCCCAGGAGCTGGGATGACAGGCATGTATTACCATCCCTAGTTTACAAACTGCCTGAGGCAGAACCAGGGCCTGAGATGCCCTACCATGTGAGCTATATCCCTTAACAGTTATATTTTAAATAATTTAAAACTTTGTTTTGCTGTTAACTTGTATGAGTGAAAAGGTTGTGACTTCTATTTCCTTCACCAAATATAATTTGTGTTATTAGAGTCTCCCCCTTTTTTCAGTTACAGCTTTTAAGCTTAAATTCTATGTTCCGTATATTATATATTACTGTGTGTGTGCACGCGCACACACACACACAGTCATACCACACTGCTCACGTGGAAGGCATTGGACAACTTCCTTTGAAAGTCCTTTCTGTTTCTGCTATGTGGGTTCTAGGGATTGAACTTAGGTTGGTCATTTCATCAGCCTTGCTGGCAAATGCCCCAGTCCAGTTCAACATTCTTTTTTTTTTTTGGCTGTTCTGCATTCTTAACAGCACCACATCCACTCTGAGATTCTGCTGCCTTTTCACATTTTATCGTTGCCCACCCTTTACCAGCTCTCCTATGTAATCAAATGGAGAATTTCCCTATTATTACATGAAAAACGAGACATCAACTTTCGCCCAGCTGAGAGCTTTCATTGGTCCTCTCCACCCACCGAGTATGGCCTGAAGAGACATTCACCATCGTCTCCTCCTCCCTCTTCTCCTGAGAGAGGAAGCCTGGGGCAGTTTGGGCCCCTTTCTCCGCCCGCCCCTCCCCGGCCACACTTCAGTTCTGCTGAGGTAGTTGGCCCTTTACATTCCACAGTGTGATTAAAAGCTTCCTCTCAGTATGCATCCTTACTTCTGCCTCTTCCTTCAGCAGTTAAGATGTGTGTCCCCAACTCAGCATTACAAACATTTGTCACGCCCCAGTCACTCACTGTCTCCCTCTCTTCACATCTGTTGCATTCGTTATTCTTTCTAGGAGGAAAGAGCATTCAAATATCCCCACCCCCACCCCCAGGAAGCCACCATTCTGGATCCTTACTTATCCGCAAACACCTTCACTACAACAGGAAAAAAAATTTTATTTGAAAACACAAATCACACTTTTCTTGGTGCTGACATTGAGAAGGCTGAAGTAATTCTTATTTGTGCATAATATTTGGAGTCGCTATGCAGACAGAATATCATTTTTGTTTTCATCTCTGGACTTTCAAAGGCTTCTGTGTAGTAAATACGTATGTACAGTCTGTTCTCATAACTCTCGCCTGGATCGTGACTGCCTGTTCAGAGGTGGATGGGTTTTGGTTTGCTTGCTGGAACTCTCCCTTCTGAACTGCACAGGTTTTTTCCTTGTAGAGTTCCTATCATGCCCACATCTTCTCTCCATCTCTCCATATTGTTTCTTATGGTGCTCATTTTTATTGTTCTATGGTTTTTAAATACTTTTTTTTTTAAATTTTTCGGAGACAGGCTGTTTTCTAGTCCAGGCAAGCCTCCAACTCACTTTGTAGCCAAGAACAACCTTGTTGTCCTTGTCCTTCTTGTCCTCCTAAGTCACAGGTGTGCACCACCGTACCCATGCTATGCCATACTGGGACAGAACCCAGTGTGCTTTGTGCATACTGGGCAAACATTCTGCCAACTGAGTCATGTCCCCAACTTCTTGGTCCAGGGTCCAGTCTCCTAGTTGGGCCTCAATCTTAGCTTCTTTTTGTCTGTCTGTCTGTTTGTTGTGAACTTAAAAGTGTAAAATTTTTGTATCCTTTTTAACCCAGAACATCTCCTGTGTTGGCTCCGGTATCACCTTCCTATTCCTAGTATCTTTTCTCTTCAGGTTTGCATACTAGAGCCCCCAGTACCACTGACTCACAGGCACCCCGTTCTCAGGGCTGGCTGAACTCCTCTCTCTTGGCAACTTGCTCTTTTATGCTTTGGTCCACAGGGCTCCATCCAGTTTCCCTCAAGTCATGACAGCTCAGGGCCGGTGGCCTGCCCCAAAGTTGTCACCACACTGATGGTGAGTGCCCTGCAGATGGTAGGAAAGAGTCTTCCTACTCACACCCTCCCAGCTGAGTGACCACTCCATCTCACTTTCTACCCCTTCTGGGGCCAGAAAAGATATGCACACACCTGCTGAATCAGGGCAACACACACACACACACACACACACACACACACACACACACACACACATTTCCATTGGTTCTGTTCCTTTCCTGGTGTATATACCTATAATTTTATTCATGTAAAATTTTAATGTTCTAATTTTGGAAAACATAATAATGATACTTATTAATGAATGTGTGTGTGTGTGTGTGTGTGTGTGAATGAGAGAGAGAGAGACTTAAAAGTTTGCTTCCCTTTTCTTATTCTAAGGTCTCTTCTTAAGACTGAGCTGGACATAGTGTTATAAACCTTTTGTTAGTTTTTTGTCAGTTTGACACAAGTCGTGGTTATCTGGGAAAAGGGATCTCAATGGAGAAAATTCTTCCATCAGAGTGTCCCATGGGCAAGTCTGTGGGATATTGGTTGATTAACGGTTGATGGGAGCAGGAGCGTAGCCCATTGTCGGTGGTGCCACACCTGGCCAGATAGTCCTGAGTTGTATCCAAAAGCAAGTTCAGCCAGTGATGGAGAGCAAGCCAGCAAGCAGCATTCTTCCATGGCCTTGGCTTCACCATGTGCCTCCAGGTTGTTGGCTGTTTCCTCTACGTTGAGTTCCTGCCTATGCCCCTTGACAATGGGCTTTGGTAGGAAAATCTAAGCCAAGCAAACCTTTCCTTTTCAAGTGGCTTTTGGTCAGAATGTTTTACCACAGCCATAGATGCCACATTAAGACACAGCACACACCTGTAATCCCAGTCCTTGGGAATCAGAGGCAGGGTAGTAAGTCTGAGCCCCGCCTGGGCTACATAATGAGAGCGTGTCAGAAGGAGAGAAGGGAGAAGCTGACAATCTACCACATCCAGGTGAAATCACTCGCCTGTAAGCAAGACTACCTGAGTTCACTCCCCAGGGTACAACTGTGCGCACACATTCCACACTCCTTAAGTAAACTTAATTGAAATAAATGTAAAAAGAAGGAAAACTATAGTAGAGTTTCAATTTGCTTTTAAGAAAACTGAGAGGGAGGAGTTTTTCCTGTTTTTGAAAGGTTTGATTTGCTGTGAGGAGATGTAGTGTAATAACAGATATTGTGTTTATAGAAATCTTCAGCAACATATTGATTTAACCCATCTGCTACAGAAAAATCAGACATGGAATCTAAAAGTGGAGTGTAGAATAGACTTGCAATTTACAGGAGGACCAGTTTTCAGAGGGAAACATAAGAGAGTCATTTTGGGGCATATCTACAGTCTTGTTCTTATTTCTTACTTGTTTTTTAAACAAAGAGCAATGGGATTTTTTGTCTTAGTTTATGGTCCTTCCTACAACTTTCTCAGAATATCTAGCACTGAGGCCTCTTAGAAGTACTGGGCCCTTACAGAAAACATGAATTCTTTGTGTGTATGTGTGTGTGTGTGTGTGCATATGCACATGTGTGCACATTCATATGGGTGTAGATGCAACAGCAAGGGTGTGCAGGTCAGAAGACAACTTGGTGGAGGCCCTTCTCTCCCGTTATGTGAGTGCCAGGGATCAAACTCGGCTCACCAGGCTTGCATAGTGGTCACCATTACCCACTAACGTATCTCACTGGCTCCCAAATTAGCCATTTTGGAGGGAAGTAGTTCATGTATGACAACGTTCAGTATCGCTCAACAATTGCTTGTACCAAGCTCTAAGTGCTTATCACCCGCAAACAAAATCTCTACCTGTCAAATAGTTCTCCACCCATGAGCCCTTCTCTGGCCATTGGCAGCTGCCAGTTGCTGTCACTGTTCATGGAGCCTCAGACTGTATGTTCGTGTAAATGAATCATATAGTGCACAGCCCTTTGTGTCCATTTCCTTCACCTGCCACTTTAAAAAGAAAAAAAAACATGCAAAGCACAGTTATCCCCCTCCCGTCTCTATATACAATGTATATAATAACCTCTTTTATTTTTTGTTCGTGAGAACAACATGTTGAAGTTTATGGAGAGCAGCTAATGCAGTATCCAGAGGGAAATTTATAGCTTCAAAATCTCAAATATAAGGTCATTTTGGGAAACGAGGGAAAGAAGTAATTCAATTAGAAATAAAAAGGATAAATGATAATTTTTCAAAAAAAATCAATGACATTTAAAACTTTCCTTTGAAAAGATTACCTATAAAACCCTACAGCTAACATGTAAACAAACAAAGAAACAAATCAAAACACTATTGCTGGCACCAACTATACTGATGCGGATGCTGGTCTGTTTTCCCTCAAGTCTGGATAAAAGAAATAAGAGGATGTCACCTGCTGTCATTTGCCCTCAGCACTGTTACTGTCCTGGACATGCTAATTAGAACAATAAAGCAAGAAAAAGAAATAGAAATAAAAGGCATACAAATTTCAAAAGAAAATGTAGGCTGATCTTTATTCACAGAGGAAATGTTAGCATATACAGAAAATGTTAGGAATCTCAAAATCTACAATGAGATCTAAGAAGTAAACTAATTATACTAGAAACACATAGAAATTAACCATCATTAACAACAGCATCAAAAATAACATAAATGGATAATTTTGAAAAAAAAAAGTATACATTAAACCTACAAAGGCTACTGAAAAAAATTAAGAATTTCTGTAATGTATAACATTGTTTAAGGATGTTAATTTTTTCCAAGTTAGCCTCTGTAGTATAACACCAATCAACATCTCAAGAGGCTTTTTTCTTATAACTTGTTAATCCCATTATAAAATTTACTGAAACTTGAAAGACTCCAATACTGAAAAAAAAAAAAAAGCAAAGTTGAGGGATGTGTGCTTCCTATTTTCAAGAATTGGTTTAGTTTACATTAATCAAGATGGTCGTGTCAGGATAAACATATTGATCAAGTGTGTGATGCAGAGCCCAGGGAAACCAAACATAGACTAGCACTGGAGTTTTGAAAAAGGTACCAACAAAACTCAATAATAGTTGTATTTCCAACAAACTATGAAACAATGTGATTTCTGTGTGCAAAATAAGAATTGTAGGGTTTGGAAGTGTAGGCTATTTGGTAGAAGCTTGTCTACATACATGAGACCTTGGGTTCAACACAAGCATCAAATTTAAAATTATATATATATAGGAGTATATTACACTCCTATAGTCCCAACCCCAGCACTTGGGAGGTGCTCAGCGAGTAGAGACACCACTAAACCTGGTGACCTGCCCAGGACTCACCCAGCTTCTGAAAGTTGTCTGACCTCCAAAGGTACTGTGGCATGTGTGTGCCTCCCCCATCCACCCTCATAAGAAATAAAGAACTAAAATGCAGCACTTTTTTTTTAAGACACAGAAAAACTTTGGAACAAGCAAAGTACTTATCGCCAAATGAAAGGCTAAGGAGATCTGCCATCTCTATTTAACGGGCAACTGCTGAACAGGGAGTAAGAGGGCAAGGACTAAGGGACTCCTTAGCAGAGATAGTCTCCACAATGCCATTCTGAGGGAAAGAAGCCAACCACAGAATGCATGGAGACTTAGAAGAGCCCAAAGTAATCTACCAAGGCCAAAATCAGACCGGTAGCTGTCTTGATCTGGCTAGGGGCGGGGATGACTGCAATGGAGCTTCATAAAGTGATAAAAATAACATAGGTGGCTGACCACACACAGGTCAAAGTTCATGAGAATATAAAAGAGATGCATTTTATTGCTTATAAACTGTATGTTGAGAAAGTTGTTTTTAAACTAATTATTTGTGTGTGACTGTGTGTGTGTGTGTGTGTGTGTGTGTGTGTGTGTGTACATGGCGAATGGCTGGCTGTGTGTGCTTACATCTGCACATGTGGTGAATGTATGAAGGTAAGAGGACAACTTTTGGGAGTTAGTTTTCGCCTTCCACCTTGTGGGTCCAGGGATTAATATCAGGTCATCAGGCTTGGAGACAGATACCCACTGAGCTATCTCACTTGCCCTGAGTTGCTTTTTAAAAGATGCAGACACAGGAATAATTTAGGAAAACCTGCTTAGAATTGAGTGCTTCCCCTACTCTTTTGCTCTCTCTCTCTCTCTCTCTCTCTCTCTCTCTCTCTCTCTCTCTCTCCTCTCTCCCTCTTTTTCTCTCTGGTGATTTTTCTCTTCTACCCCAACTCCTCCACCCCCCCCCCCCCCCCCCCCGTTCTCCCCCGTCATAGCTTTCTTTCATTTACCCAGCTCTCCAAATATTTGAAGAGGTCTCTATCAATGGTGGCCTTCACCCACCCACCCCCACCAAAGTCTCCTCTCCACTGGGTTAAACATTGCCAGCTCTTCAGCCTTTCACGTGGGATGTCTTTCCACTGCTGAGAAGTGGAGTTGTTAAAGCTACATGGTTTACAGCAGGGAGGCAAGATCTGGAAGGGTTGTGGATTCCCAAACCTCAGCCGGTAGGGCAAGGCTGGGTGACCAAAATGAAGAGAAACCCAAGCAAACGGAGGTATACACAGGAGAGGCCAAAGGGACCACAAGAAATAATATGTCCCCTCTCAATTACAGTGCAGGAAAGAATGTGACCTGGACTAGTCCAGGCTCCTGATTTAGGCATAGAGAATGCCCCTTGATTAACTTTATCCTGTGCAGCAACACTAGTACCTAAACTGTGCTACCAGCCTTGACTCAGTTTCCCTTTTCAGACATGCTGTGTTCTGTAAACACAGTGTCTTTCAATATATACCTGTGGATATTTCATCATCTCCTGTGTGCTCTTCCTCCCGGCTATCCTAACAATCAGTGGAAAGTATTTTATTTAGACTCAACAACTTACTTAATCTCATTTTCTTTCTCTGATTCTTTTTTTTTTTTTTTAAGCTATAACATGATAGAAACAGTCAGTTGCAAGCCTCACTGTGGAGATCAAGCTATGTGGGACCCTTTCAGTAGTAATAAGTGTTCCCTGCTATTTACTCAGGGAGGAAGAAAGCTTGCACACAGAATTAGAATAAGAAGTGCTTTGTAAAAGGGGAGGGGGGATGCCTGGCGTTGAAAATCTTCTTTTTGTCCTTAGAAAATCCTTCCATCTAAAACCCTTCTGACCAGTGAGCTGCTGCCTATTTTAGTCCCTGGGTGAGGTATACATGCAATTCCTTGTTGGGGAGTGTTCCTAGGCGCAGAGCAAGGGGTGCAGAGGGCTTTGCAGAGATGGAGACTTGCTAATCTACCTTCTTGGACTAAAGCCTTCTGCTTGCATTCCACGCGTGCCAACCATCTTACCTCCTCCCAACCCACCTTCCTCTGTTCTTCCCCTCTTCACACTGTGTTGGTTTCCGCCCAGGGATAACAAAAAGGGTCTCTTCTCTTTTAAGTTAGAGGCTTAGCTATCCTGGTGCTCTAATGTCAGATACAACGGACCCCAATTAGAGCAGTTTAGAGAAGAGAATACACACTGTCTGTCTCAAATCTTAGCACATGTTTGAGTCCTGGAAAACACCAAATCTGGAAAAGAGTTTTGCCTGTTTCATAAGGAAATTTGCTTTCCTTTAATGTTTAAACTCCTACCACAGTCTGAAAGCTCTGTTTTCTCTGCAGCGCACATATACATACTCTGACACTCTCCCTCACACACACATAAAAATACATTCGTACTCACACTTTCACATACACTCTCACACTATCTCATACATACACATATACACACTCACATTCACGCGCAAGCACACTCTCTCACACACATACTATACATACATACACATACATATACACTCACATTCACCCACACATACACACATTCTCACACTCATACAAATACATAGACAGACACACTCACATCCTCACACACATACGATACATACACACACACATACATATACACTCACATTCACCCCCCACACACACACATTCTCACATTCATACAAATACATATACACACACACTCACACTCTCACACACATACAATACATACACACACACATACATATACACTCACATTCACCCACACACACACATTCTCACACTCATACAAATACATAGACACACACACTCACATTCTTACACACACATACATTGTTTGTGTCATGATTGGTATTTTTCTCATAGTTGGCCCATTCATCATTTCAATATTATTCAATTACTATTATCCAATTACTTCTTCTTATTATTATTATTAATCATTATTATTTTGAGTTAGTGTTCTAGCCCAGGGTGGCTTTGAAGTCACCATACAGCTAAGGATGACCTTGAACAGCTGGTCCTCTTGCTTCCACCTTTAGAGCACTAAGAATCCAAGTGTGGAACACCACACTGGGTTTGTACAATGCTGGGGATGAAGCCCAGTGCCTTGTATCCCATACGGAAGCACCTGACAACTGATTTTCCTTTTCAAACATCTTGCCTTCCACCTCAGCAGTAGTTTGAAATGTCATTTTTTTTTTTTTTTTTGGTTTTTTTTGAGACAAGGTTTCTCTGTGTAGCCCTGGCTGTCCTGGACTCACTTTGTAGACCAGGCTGGCCTCGAACTCACAAAGATCCGCCTGCCTCTGCCTCCCAAGTGCTGGGATTAAAGGCGTGCGCCACCACCGCCCGGCTGAAATGTCATTTTATTAACATCAACTCTGAGAATGTTTACAAAGCTGCAATTTGAAATTTTAAAATTCTTCCCCCCCCCTTTTTTTGGTCTGAGACAGGGTTTCTCTATGTATCTTTCACTGCCCTGGACTCACTCTGTTGACCAGGCTAGCCATGAACTCACAGAGATCTGCCTGCCTCTGCCTCCCAAGTGCTGGGATTAAAGGGGTGTGCCACCATGCCTGGCAAAATTCTGACTTTTTGAAGAAGAGTAAAACATTATAAATCTTTCTGAAACATATTTGCCAAGAATACTATGCCTGACCATAACAACTTAAGGAGAAAAGAAAATCTTCCATTTTTGATTCATTTGTGCCTACATCATCAAATAGCTTTATAAAAGCTAAATGATGATCATCATCAAATGATTATCTGCTGGGTTTTAAATCCTTAAAACTTTGTGCTGTCATTTCTCTTTGTGTGTTTTACCAACCCCTTGTGTGCACATGTTCAACCCGCATATATCAAATAGACCTGTTACTAAAATAAGTCTGCATCTCCAGTCTTTCAGCATTTTCTTTTCTCTTCCTGAAGCATTCATTCTTTGAAACGCCCATGTTAAACTTCTTTGTCTCCCTTCTTTAAAAGTCATCTTTTCGGAGCAATCTACCCTCACCACACTATAAATAAATGAGTAAGTTATCCTGTGTATCTGCTACAAACAACTGAACCAATTAACACTTGGAATCGTGGGGCTAGAGAGGTGGTTCCACGGGTAAAGTGCTTGCTGGGCATGCAAGGGGACTTAAATTTAGATCCTTGTCATCCATGTGAAATGCTGGTGAGCACCTCCAGTAATGGTGATGGGGCATAGACAGGTGGATCCCAAGCTTGCTGGCCAGCCAGTCTAGTGGAAAGGCTCCAGATGAAATGAATAAGAGATCCTGCTCAAAAAACAGAAAAAAAGAATGTGATCCAATCACATGTTCCCACATGTGAACATACATGTAACACATACACACAGAGAGAGAAATGAAAAAAAAATTAAAAGTAACTATGTTGATTTTTTTGTACCAGGTTCCAGAAATGGTCTTCGCATATGCTAAGATTTAATCTGTTTATTTCATCATTGGGATCATATTGCCATATTGACTTAGACGTCTCTTGACTTTCATTGATGGATCTATCCCAAAGCTCTCTTCTCCCTCCCAAGCCAACCAACTGTTTTTCTTTCCTTTCGCCACACTCCTAGTTTTATTTTCTTAATACATTTGCACCCATTTAATGTCTCCTGTCTGTATTTAAGTTGAAGCGGCCTATCCGGCTCCACAGTGACCAGGCTGGTCAAAAATACAGACTGTTTTTTCAGGAATCATCGGAACACCTGCCACCATTCCGGGTTGAGTACCGGCAAGGCTCTGTCTTCCCGCCTTACATGTCCTCCATACTTCAGCTTCACTTCTTTCCCTTGCCCCATAAATTTACACCTACATTTTTTTTGCTACATAACGTGTCAGTTTATTTCTGACTATGTTTCATTAAGTTGCACAAACCTTATCATCCTTCCTAACCAGAACAGTGACTATATTAAGGGTAGGCTGGAAAGCAATGTCTAGTTTGCATTAGTTTTGTTATTTTGTTGCTTCAACTTATTTTGCATTAATTTAATAGTGTTTTGGCCACTCTAGATGGTAGGGTAATTTGACTTCCAGTGAACACATACTTAAAGCTGGGAAACTAAAGGCTCATTGTTTCAGGCTCATTGCCTTCTTCCTGCTGTTTACCCTTAAAAGGTAAATAACCCAAGGCACAGTAACACATTGCTAAGGAATGCTGTAGAGAAAGGGGTTGGATGAATTAGGTTAATAATTTCATTTAGAGAAAGCCACCATCTTCATCAGAGTGGCTGTGGACTCCTTGCAAGAGACCCCTGAGATCAGCACTGCAGACTATTGACATTCCACAGAGAAGGAAGGGATGCAGGAGGTCCTTGGACCCTCACCTGGGAATCCAGCTGCTCTTGCCTGTATCCCTGAGTTAGCTGTCTGTAACTATGCCCTGACTGCAAATAGTGTTGTGGTCTCAGGTGGTACAAGAAAACTTAGAGGGTAGAAGGTTAGCGGAAGAGGGACTCCATTTACGCAACTCTGAGGAGTCACCATCCTCACTGGGGTGGGACTTTTTGGTGGTGTGGCTGCTTTGGGCCCACTTGTGCTCCTGTAACCCCTGACCCAATCTCTGTAAGTAAACACAATAAATTCATTGGTTTCCCAGGTTACTGGATGTGATGTGTTCCCAGGTTAGATTAGTGATGTTGCTGAAATTATACGTTGGTTTGGGTTTTGGTGCCCTTTTAGGATGGTGTCAAGATTTGTTTACATTTCCCTAGGGAAAGAGTTTGCAAAGACACTCCACAGGACAATTCTGAATAGACCAACAGAGGTTGGATGGGGTCTGCCCTGATAAACCAGGAGCAGAACTAGGTGGATCTAATGCTTGGTTTTGCACAGTGCCTTCTAATTAGCCTTGTTCTAGATACAGAGATACAAGTTACATCCAAACTTCTCCCCTTAGAGAGCTTCTATCACAACAGGAAGGTATGGACAATTAATAACAAGCCCAGTAAGTACAGAATGAACTGTATTAGAAGGTGAAGCATTCTAAAAGGATAAGAGGACACTTTTTGAATAAAAGGTAAATTTACCTCTAAGTGGAATCCTTCCTTCTTGCCCTTCTCTCTCTCTCTCTCTCTCTCTCTCTCTCTCTCTCTCTCTCTCTCTCATGTAGTCCAGGAAGGCCCTGAGCTCTTCAATTTCAGATCCCCCTTGCCTCAACTTCCTAAATGCTTCCATTACAGACGTGGTGCTGGGGATCAAACCCGGGACCTCGGACATGCTAGGCTGATTCTCTACCTATTGAAATACAGTCCCAGCCCTCCTGTGAGGATATCTATAGAAAGACTATATTCCAGGCCATAGGAAGAAGCAGTGGGAAGTCACTGAGTAGAGCAAGGAGTAGCAAGAAGTTGGATATATTTTGAGGACACAGTAGTAGGAAGAAATGCGAGGAGGATAGGTGCTGGAAGGCTCTGTGGGTACCCACAGTATAGTGCACTGAATGAGCGATGTCCCCCATAGGCTCGGGCATTTGATCACTCGGTTCCTAGGGGGTGGTGCTGTTTGAGGGGGTTATAGAGCCCGTAGAAGGTGAAATCTTGCTGGAGGAAGTATGGCTCGGGGACGAGCTTTGAGGGTTTGTAGCCTGACTTCCAGTACCACTTCCAGCTCACTCTCTTAATATCATCTCTCAGCTTCCAGCTTGGGACACCTGGTGCCATGCCTCCCCTGCCATTATGTACTCTCCCTTTGGAACTGTCAGCTAAAAGAAACTCTCTTCCATTAAGTCAGTTTTTGGCATGGTGTTTGTCACAGTGACAAAAACTAGCTCACACACACATTGAGAGTGAGGAACTTCGGGAAGTGTAGGACTACTCCAAGAACAGCCTGAACTGACTTAACTTTGAAGTGGTCACGCTGCAGGCTGCTTAAGAGGAGACAGCCTGCGAAAGAGCAGAGTAGGTAGACGCTGGCAAATTCTCAGTCACACGAGGGTACCTTGGACAAGCGTGGTCCATAGCACATGGTGGGAAGTGGCAGAATTCCACAGTAAAAAATAGACTGCCAACCAATTAGACACGGGACACAGAACACGGGAGCGAGCACCTGGAGGAGGTCCTCAGCCAAGCCCGGGAAGCTGTGGGAGAATCAGGCTGGGGACAGTAGGATTCAACTGGGGACCCAGTGGCACATGTTTTTGAGTGTGAGACATTTATTAAACACAGCTGCTTGTGACCCAAGGGAAACTACTTAGCTCCTTTAGACCTCCATAAAGTGAGATGTTGGCATTAGATGCCCTACACATTCATTTGAATTATTTTTACAATTTTGTTTTGTTTTGAGAACATGTTTCATTATGTAGCCCACACTAGCCTCAAACTAGTAATCATCCTAGCTCAGCCTATTAAGATGACAAGTTTGTTCTACCATGTCCAGGTCTTGAATTTTTATGTAGTGTTTTTGGTTTTGTTTTGTTTCGTTTTTTTCCAGTGTGTGTGTGTGTGTGTGTGTGTGTGTGTGTGTGTGTGTGTGTGTGTATGCATTTGTAGGTGCCTGAGGAGGCTGGAAGAGGCTGTCATTCCTTGGAGCTGGTGGTGGTTAGGAGCCACCCAACATGCACACTGGGAACCAAGGGAACCTGTCTCAGAACCTATGGAAGAATATTGCACACTCTTAACCACTGAGCCCTCTCTTCAGTCCTGGCATGTATACATCTGAGCAAAAGATATAAACATTGGAAGATCAGTGTTGGGGAGAAAAGAGAAAGAACAAAGTATGGAAAAGACCATGTATTTTTATTTTTTGCCTTACTTTTTGCCTTAAGTTAATATTTTTAAAACATGTTTCTGAAAAGAAAGCAATATTATAGCCATTAAGAACTGTGCATCTGGCCGGGCGGTGGTGGCGCACGCCTTTAATCCCAGCACCTGGGAGGCAGAGGCAGGCGGATCTTTGTGAGTTCAAGGCCAGCCTGGTCTACAAAGTGAGTCCAGGACAGCCAAGGATACACAGAGAAACCCTGTCTCGAAAAACCAAAAAAAAAAAAAAAAAAAAAAAAAAGAACTGTGCATCTTTCTGGTGTTTCTGTATATAAGGCTCAGTATAACACTTTTAACTTACTTGTAAATCCATTTTAAACTTTTGCTGACACTAAAAACTTGTGGAAAGTTACATGATTCCTTTCAGCTCTCTCTTCATGTTCATAGAGACAATGAGACTAATGGAATCTTAGAGTTATAACAAAGTTTAAATAAAATAACATATTTAATGTATTTCCTTTGTCTTCTGTAAAGCTTTTCAAAAATTTCCCAACAATTTTATAAGGAACCTTTGGTACAGCACCAGCCATTTATTTCTCTCTGCTTCCTGACTGTGGGTATGATGGGACCAGCTCGCTCACATTCCTGTGTCCATACTTTCTACCACAACCGACTGTAACACCGAAATTGTGAGCCAAAATACACCCCTCCCTCCTTAAATTCTTCTGGCCACCTAATCACGGGTGGGATGAATTTGGAGTACTGGACTATGAGTGGAGTGTGCTTGTTCAGTTTGATGTTGATGTTGACTTTTCCATGCCATGCCTGACACACAGGTTGAAAATCAACAGATGAGACTGAAATGGAGGGAGAGAAGAGAGAGTTGGAGAAAGAGCTAGGTAGGATGTGTATCATCAGACAACATCAAAGTAGAAGAGCTTTGTAAAGGCTTTGTGGATGGGCTCAGCAAAATCAAGGATTTATATGCCTTATAACATATAGGTATTTTAAGTCTGGAAAACCATTGCTTTGTTGAATATAAATCAATAATTTGGAATCCATTTAGTGATTCCTTGAACTTTTTCTTTTGAGACAGGGTCTCACTGTGTAGTGCAGGCCAGCCTGGAACTTGTTATGTAGACTAAGCTGACCTCAGACTCACAGAGATCTGCTTGCCTCTGCCTCCTGAGTGGTAGGATTAAAGGTGTGAGCCTCCTGCCCCTCCCACCTACTAAATGTACTCAAACCTATGTGAATGAAAACCTGTCCTCATTGCTCAGATTTAGCCACCATTGGTTGGTGTGCAAATCATTGTATTTGGGCATCTTTACCCATACCAACCCCTGCTCACCTTTTTCTGGATTCCCACACCCCTTTTGCGATTCAGTTCTTGTTTTTGCACGTCTGCACGAGGAGCCATCCAGTTTCCCTTCACGTTGATTCTGTCTAGATCTTCCTGAAGGCTACCTTCCACCTGCAAAGAGAATTTTTATGGGACAATCCACAGCTCTTACTTCCTCTGTGCTAAGGCTCCAGCCCTAAAGTATCTCCTGACCTCTGAGGAGCCTTGGATGACTAAAGACATTTCTATCCATTGGTAAAAGGCAAGTATGGTGGTAGTAAATGGAAGCTAAGAATGGTTGTGATCCTGGAGGTTGTGGCTCTGAAGCACAATATTTGTTCTAAGAGCATACCATATATTTGTTGGTTGGTTGGCTAGTTGTTGTTTAGTTTTTTGTTTTTTGTTTTTTTGAGGGGATATGGGAATCAGAAAATGTCTGGAGTTATTTTTTTATTTTTACATTTATTTATGTTTCTGTGTGTGTGTGTGTGTGTGTGTGTGTGTATGTGAGCTACATCGGATGTCAGGTGAATGGGGTCACTGCTACCTTATGAAAACTTATGCCACATCATATGTGTGGAGGTCAGAGGATAACTTGCCAGAGTCTGGTCTCTCCTTCTATCATGTGGTGTCTAGGGATTGGACTCAGGACACCAGGCTTGGCAGCTGCACTGTTACCCGCTGAGCAATCCCACAGACCCCCCCAGAAAGAAATTGGATCTTGGCTCTCTGTGTGGAAAATGTCCCTGTGTCCTAACAAGAGGTCTGCATCCCATTGGCACAATTGTGCTCACTTCACAGTTACCTGTCACCACAGTCCCCTCCACAACCTCCCCGGCCAAATGCCCCTTGGTTACCCACTCTGTCCTGGGAATGCGTCCCTAGATTTTCTTCTAAAGGGATCTTCCTTATGGTTTGTCCCTGGTTTAGGTGGAAACCTGGTTTGGGTTTGACCGTGTGCTCTACTTCAGGGGTAGGCCTAGATAGGGCAAAGGAATCATTGTGTTTATTTACGAGAGTGAGAATAGTTGCCTTAGAAACTGACACGTGACATAGTGAGACCCACTCAAAGGCTAGATGCCTTGAACAGGGCTTCAGGAGAACAGACATGTCCATGCTCTTTGACCTGGTCTATGAGAAGACGGCCTCTCCCTGGACAATGTGCTATGAATATTTAAGATCTGGAGTTAATAGAGCATTTTGCTACCACGAATGGGACAGCTGGAAAAGAAGTGAACACTCTCCCTGTTCCCTTTATACAGTCTTGACCAGATTGGCACTTAAGAAAAATAAATGGTCACAGGTTGTCCAGGTATTTGATTAAGTATTACTCCAGAAGTATCCATGAGGGTGTTTCTGGATGAGGTGCTGAATCTACGGATGGGATAAAGCAGATTGCCCAGCAGTGAAGGGGCTGATAGATTAATATAAGTTAGATTTAGTGAATACCTAGGTTTCTGATACAGTCTTTTAATTCGGGGCATGAAGATCAACTTTGCTGTGAGCAATTAGCTTATCAGCTTATGGATGAAGTCAGGTGAAATGAGGGGAGTCTCTTTGGACTGAAAAACAAGGTTGAAGCCAGGTGAAAGAAGGAAAGACTTTATGACCTGGCATTGCTTTCAACTGCTAAGTGGGCAGAGCCCAAATTAAGCTGAAGCAGGTGGAACAAGGAGTGATCCTATTTAAGGACAAGTGGATGACGCCAGAGAGGCGCGTGCGTGCTAAGGGCCCCCGATATGAGAGAGCTCCGAGAGTCCTGCTGGAGAAAGTTCTGGTAGACCAATGGCCAGATCTCCCTGAGGCAGAAGGAAGCTGGTGAGCAGAGAAAGCCTCGGCAAGACAGCAAAAGGCCAAGGACTAAACCCTGTGGCTCAGCTTTTGCCTAGAGGGGTTTGACCTGTCCGAACAGTGGCCTGAACGGAACTGTGGCCAGCTTTAAAGACTGAGGCAGAACGGCAGAGTTGCTGATACGAAGGAAGTAAGGTGGCCTACAGACGCTGAGGTCTCCCAGAGAGAAGAAAGCCTCAAGCCTTATTTAAAGTGAGACTTCGATAGCCAATTTACCCTGACGAACCTGCGTCTGAGAGATCCAGAAAAAGGACTGCTAAGTGCGTTAAAGAGTCTACCCCCGAGACTGGTTTCCTGACGACTGAAGACCTGCCCCAGAGACTGTATCATTCTAAAAGGGTATGAAAGTAATTGTTATGATTATCAATAGGTTTAGCGGATAGGTTAAAGGGGTTGTAGGAATTTATAGGATTAATAGTTAAGAAATTAATGGTGTTTGTTATAAGAGAATTTAGTAATAAATAAATAAGAGTTAAATAAGTGTTAAATAATAACTTAAAAGTTCGGTTTCACAGCAGTCAACCTGTATAAGCCTGTATACAAGGGTATACAAGGGTAGGGGGTGAGGAGCACTCCCCCTGCCCTGTTGCTACAACACTGGTCTCCTGCCTTCACACATGAACTGGTACATCAGCTTTTCTTTGGTCTCAGATCTGCTGGGTTTTGTATTAAAATGTACCTCATAGGACAGGGGAATGAAAATGATCAAGTACAAGGTACAGATATATGAAAATGTCAAAGAGAAACACCATTTCGTGCTATGAATATATATGCTCATTGTATAAAATAAAACAGATAATGATACCACGTAGTGTGACATGGCACAAGACACCCATTCAGCTCTCCAGAGTCTCAGCCTTTGAGCTAACTGAAGCTGTACCACCATCTCTCCTAGGTGCCTGGATTTCTGCTGCTGATAGGATTTATTTTGCAGTTTCCAGAATCACATGAACTGGCTTCTTTGGAGAAATTCTCAGTATAAGTGTTCTTCCCGCTCAAGGGGTAATGCTCTCTCACCATATCTAAGGCTGTTAGCCCTACATTGTTAAGGAACCAGCAATGGCCTCTCGTGAGTCAGTTGCTATGCAAGGCACTGCTAACACGCTTCTTTGTTTCTAGGCCTGTAACCAGGCTCAAGTCCCTGCAGAATGGTAAGGGCACAGCACACACTGAAACTGTGAAGTGTGTAGAACTCTAAAACTGCTACCAATGAGGCCAACTCCATTTACTAACTGGTCGAAAAGGACCAGTGAATCAAAGACCAATTATGGAGACAGGGACAAGGATTTATTTGGTAAGCCAGCAAAACTCTGAAGGAGGTCCAGGATCCTAAAAGATCAATGTAAATCAGGACCAGCTTTAAGATCCTGCTGGGCACTTTTCATCTTTACGGGGAGGTGGTTGATACAGCCTCTGGCAATTTGTTGATTGTATTACTCTTGAAGGAGGAGGGGCAAGTTGGGGGGGGGGAGTCCAGCTAAATCAGCCCCCTGATGCTAGATGAAATGATTAATGAGAGCTCTGTTTTCAGAAGTATTTTTTTTCCTAGGAAGGAAGGAATGCAATATGGAGGCTATGAGGCCCTTGATCTTTCTTCTGATCACATTAACATTTAAATCAGTATTCTGAGTAAAGCAATTTGCCCTATATTATGTAAGTGAGCTTCATCCAATCAGTTGAATACAGTAGGAAAAGGAGAAAAACCTGCTGTCCTCCCAGAAGGACCTCTGTGAACTGTCTTTGCACTTGAGCTGAGACTTCTCAGGGGCTCCAGCATGCTAGACTTTTCTTTGGTTTGTGTGAACCTTTATTTCTTAAACATCTCTCCCTACTCTCTGTCTTTATTTCAATATATACAGTTTATTGATTCTGAAGAAACCTAAATATAACATACAATCAAACTTTATAAACTTTATATTTATTTCTCAATATAATCTTCAAGATAGTGTCACTTAGGTTACAGATTACCTAAACACAGTGTTGAAGTTTATTCTTCTTCTTTAGGATGATGAATGGAAGGTCAGATAGTAAATGTTGTTATTTAGGTATGTCAAGTAAGTAAAACTTACCTTGATAACAATAAATACCCAGGTGGTGGCAGTGCTAGCCTTTACTCCCAGCACTCGGGAGGAAGAGACAGGCAGATCTCTGTAAGTTTGAGGCCAGCCTGGTCTACAGAGTGAGTCCAGGACAGCCAGGGCTGTTACACAGAGAAGCCCTGTCTCAAAACACTGAAAAAAAAAAAAAAGAGAATAAATGTTATAAATGATGGCGCTGGGGCTCAGGATGCAGCTCAGTTGGTGAAGTGCAGATGGTTCTGGATTTCTTCTCCAGCACTACAGGTATGGTGGTACTCACCTGTCATCTGGAAGGTGGAGTGTTGGCATATCTTTAAACAATTTATTAAAATCTCTAAACACCTTCCAACCAACCAACCTGAGGCACAGGAGAAAGGACACTTCTCAGGCTCAAGTCCTTGGGGCAACTCATCAGCAGTCCATCCAAATCAGCCAGTGCCAAAAGAAACACAGTCAGAAGCAGCAGCTCACTGGTTACCTGGCTCTGGTAACGCAGTGGCAATTGTGGTACCCCGCCTTGCTTTCTCAGTCTCTTCAGCCCATCCAGTTTTTCCAAACCTCCTCTGGGCAGGTCCCTCCCCAAGCCCTCTTCTTCTGGTTTAAGCTTGCTGAATCTCCTCAGGGGACTTGTCTGCCCGCCTGATCTTGCCCCCTTGGGTCAGGTGCTGCACCAAGTGACCTAGGAGCTGGCCGTTGCTGCACACTTTCGGTCATGGTCTATTCTCTTCATTTGAGTTTGCGGAACCTTCACAGGGCACATACTGCCCTCTGCACCTCTGCTCCGGGGCTTGGTCTCTTCTGGTGTCCCGTGTGGCCTGTCTCACCTGGGCTCTGCCCAACCTGGTCTGCAAGTCTTGGCAGCAGCAACCTTTGTCTAGAGTCTTTTGAAGTAAAGAAGCAATGAGCAGTGTTGAGAAGCAATGCCAAGCAAAAAGCCCCTTCCTTTTTTGTTTTTTCGAGACAGGGTTTCTCTGTGTATCCCTGGATGTCCTGGACTCACTCTGCAGATCAGGCTAGCCTGGAACTCGCAGAGATCCACCTGCCTCTGCCTCCCAAATGCTGGGATTAAAGGTGGGTGCCACCATGCCCAGCACCCCTTCTTTTTTATATATTCTCTTTAATTATGCACCAGGATGTTTTCTCATTGGCCAACCTTATGCCCTCCTCACGAGGTTCACCTGTTGACCAGGACAAGTTCTCCCAGGTGTTCCCCCCAGGTACCAGTCAACAGGCTGTCTCCCATGCTCCTTTTATGAGTCTGTTTTTCATCAGTATATTAAGCACTCCCCTAACACTAACATATTCCTTCAACACAACTGTATTTCCAAAGAAATCCAAGCCTCCACTACAGTGGAGTCAGGAAGATAAGAAGTTCAAGATTATCAAGTCGCTATATAAAGAGTCAAAGTCAGCCGGGATACAAGAGATCTCCTCTCAATACACTGACAAAACACTTCTGAACTGAAGGCTCAGGGGCCATTTGGGAAGATGGGGCAGAAAGACTGTAAGAGCCAGAGGATGAGGGAGCTTGCTGTGAGACTGGTGTCCCCTAGTAATATCAAAAGAAGCACCCTTAAAGCCTCACCACTATGACTGCCCAAATGTGAGTTGAACCAGGACAACACCAATGACAGGCTAACGTAGACAGGAAAAAGTCCACAAGGCCTCAACCCTACACAAAGAAGTACAGGCAATTGAGGAAAGCTAGGAGCAGGAGAGGTGGCTTTTCCCAGGGAAGAACATTTTCCAGTGCCAAATGGTCAGCCCAGAAGGCATGCATACAAGGAACATTATATGGACTGAGCAGGTTATATTTAGGAATATATTTGTATATACTTATATGCATGCAATAATAATGAGTAAAAAAGGAGGCCATGAATTTGAAGAAGAGTGGGGAATGATATATGGGAGGGCTTGGAGGGAGGAAACAAAAGGAAGAAATGTTGTAATTATATTGTAATCTCAACAATAAAATTAAAAATGCATAATGTTTCTTTTATTTATATAAAAACTAAAACACTTCAAAAATGACTGCAATTAGTTCCATGTAATATCAGTATTGTTATGACTCTGGAGTTCTAACCCAAGCTTAGCATAGACTATATATATATATATATATATATATATATATATATATATACATATATAAATTTATTTTTGCCTCTCTCTCTTGGAACCAAAATAGCCCAAAGTAATACACCTATCTCTCCTAAGGATAGATGAGCATATAGTCAAGTAAAACAGTTCATTAAAATAACGATCCAATGAATAAGAATTACATCACAAAGATGGAGGAAGAATGGTGTTACCAGAAACCCTAGACTAAGGATAATTGCTCTAATTGGAAACAAAATTCATCTCTGACTTTCTTAACTGCCAAAACAAAAAGGAACCAAATAAATTACCTTATTCTTGTTAAATGAAGACAGTATATCACTTTATACAGAAAGAAACTGTTTCTTGGACCAAACTCCTGAGAACAAAGTTAGTTGTTAGGGACTTCAACATAAGGATCACTGAAAGAATGTGAACTTAGAGATATTTATGGAACTTTGTCAGTGACTCTATTAAGACTAACACCCTCTATGCGACAGATCTCAATGGTAATCTATAGCCAACACACAAATCTGTCACCAAGTTGAATATGATGTCTTAATAAGAACTTATCTGATTTCAATGACGAGTCCATGATCCTGTGACTAAAGATTGAAGATGGCCAAATTATTCGAATCCCTAGTCATCTGCCTGTAGGCTAAACCCTGACAATGTTCCACTCAGATATAAGAGAATGATTCCCGATGAGAGAAATGTCATCTTTATAGTATCGAAGAACTCAGCCAGCAATATAGGCAACTCCTGTACTCCTTGAAAACGTGTGAACAGTTGTCACTCTGAAGGAGCCGAGGAGAATCAGTCACTAAAGCCACATGTACTCAGCAAATCCCAACAGATACCGGGCTCATCTGACTGATACTGTTACTAAGCTAGGAGAACAGTCTAGAGATAAGTTTTATGATAGCTTTATGGTCAAAATACAGACATGTTTGGACTATCAAAGAGGTTACTTCATTCATCATAGGATCCCAGACATTAGAAGTAATGACTTCTGATGTTCAGCGGTACAGACATATCAGATACAGTCTGAGCTGCACAGGAGTAAGGTTGTCATGGTAACAGTTAAGCTGCGGGACTGTCCACTGGTGCCCTTCCCACTTGATAAGATTAAATGGTATCAGGTTTTGCTCTAACGAGGATGGAATGCACGTGGTAACTCTTTGCTCATCACTAAGGTATTTGTTTGGAGTACAGACTGGGTCTAAGGTTGGGGTTGAATATCCGAAGGCCTCTGGAAGGTTGGTGTGGGGAATCTGTGAGGAACTGGGGGATAGTCTTATCCCCTGAGAAGCTGCTCCATGTGCTGAGAGCTTAGGAACACTGGGTGGAGAGTCACAGCTGTCCTTATCAGTCATGGATCACGGACTGAGAAGGGAGGCATGCTGGAATATGTCACAGCTTGGAATCGGCTCTTTATCTGTTTAGCCTTCAGGAACTAGTTCAAATTGAAAGAGTGAGTTCTTCACATGTCTTTCCACCTCCAATGACAAATCATTAAGCTTAGGTCTATCTTATCAGACATCCCTAGTTCATTTATTACTGTCCATCTACTAGGCACAACTGCCCTAGTCCAGCCTGAGAGAGACCATCTCTTACCTGAACCAGTGTGAAAGGCCTCTCTGTCTAGTGTCCAGGTGCCTGGGCACAGCAATAATTTTGTGGTAGTGAGTAAAATCACATACCCCTTTCTAAAATCTATCTTGGGAGCTAGCGATGTAGCTCCTTCGTTACAGTGTTTGCCCAGCATTCATAAAGCCTTGGATTCCATTCCCAGCAACACGTAAGTGTGGGTTAGTGGTACACAACCATAAGCCCAGCAATTGGGAGGTGGTGGCAGGAGGATCAGAAATTCAAGGTCACCCTCATCTGAATAGTGAGTTCAAAGCTAGCCTGAGCTACATGAGGCCACTTCAAAAATAGCAAGCAAGCAAGCACACAAGTAAAATGCTCATTAACCTTTCCAAGAGTGTCTGCACCTCCACCCTGACCTGCAACGCCTTCCATGATTTAATTCTGTTCAGCAGTCCAGTGTCACTGGTCACTAACTCTGAGAGCTAATAGAGTTCACAGTGTCTACCTGCTAACTTCTCCCAGCTTCAGCCTCTTCTTTCTGCAATGCCTTCTGCTTCTTCTCTGCACTTGCTTGAATGTTAAAACATCCGCTTCCTCCTCACCGTGGTAGGTTTTAGCTTATGCATCATCACTATGGACAGTTTCCTGTCTCCTGCCCTTAACTCTTTTTGCTATCTCCAACTTAAATCTCTTCCTTTGTAGTTTTTTTCTCAATGTGGAGTGATATTTGCTAACGTATTGTCTCTCTAAGAACATAAGACTTAGGGGTAGGGACCCAGCTCATGCCCACAATCTGTAAGTAGCATCTGCATTATGGTGGGTGCTCAGTGAATTAATGAACAATGAGGACGGTTGTTGGAAGCCAAGGGCTCTTTCATTGGTTATCAGGATAACTAAATATGGCACAGAGAGATGAGTTTATCAGAAGATGGTGTGACTTTATGGAGAGCTGTGGAAGAGATCTCTGGCTGGGCTCCCAAATCACCTTATACTGCTTCTCAGGCACTAGCAAACTGAAAAAGTTACTTGTAAATACACAGGAAACTTCTAGAAAGAACTTAGAGATTCTAGTAGTATTTCTAAAGCCTTATAATAATGGTTGGTAGTTACTGAAATAGATAAAGAGTATTTGCTGGTATTAATGTGTTCAAATGAGACACCCTGGCTAGTACGGCTGGAGACACAGGAATTACTAGGTAATATTAGAGTCTATATGCTTACAAGAGCTAAGAGAAATATTGCTGTGACCATGAAAAGGATGGAGGCCCTCAAGATGGGGGTGTAAGTGCAGCCAACCTTGGTCTTTCTCATGGCTGTCCTTTGACCTCTATCCGCTGTGGTACATGTGCACCCTACAATTCCTCCCAAACATATATGTGCATACATCTTAATACATAATAATAAATAAAATAACCATTTCTCTTAAAAGATGAGAAATGATTTTTTAACTATTGTGTCCCACCCCTCACAAGCCAGAGTAGCCCCGTTGTGTCTGCAATTAAGTTTGTTGTTTTCAAGTCAAGTCTCAGACTCTTTCCTTGACTAACACCATTTATATTAGCGCCATATTGCTTGAACTGAATACTTTTCTTGGTTTTTGTTTCTTTGTGAAGGGACTACATGTTTGTGTTTCCCCCATATCACAACCTCTAATGTGATGGGATTTGGAGGTGGGGTGCATAGGTGATTGATTAGTTCATGAAGAACTTAAGAAAGGAATTGGGTCCCTTCCATTGATATGTGACCTCCCTTCCCTTCTTTCTTTCCCTTCCTCTTTGTCTCCTTTATGAACAGATAGCCAGAACCTAGTCTTCACCTTACAAAAGTCTAGTCAGCACATGGATCTTGGATTCGGCATTCAGGGCTGTCAGAAATACATTTCTGATGGTTAAGCCACCTAGTACATGGCATTCTTTTACAGAATTTCCAAGTGACTAGGACAGAGATCCCCTCCTCCAAATCGTTTTGAATCCACCCAGCTA
>CAJQZJ010034361.1:815633-835048 GCA_907164525.1 Lophiomys imhausi
GGGCAGGAAAGATGGAAATCACTATGCAGACATGATTAAGCCAACCTGCTTTCGTGAGGTAACATGGTTCAGAGCAAGTCCCCATGATTGACATAGTCAGATTCTGAAATAACTGTGTCTCATGAAAACAGTTTATCCTGGTATTCCCTTGGCTTTGTGACTTTATTAGTGGCTTGGGTACGAAAGCATTCCTGACATGCTGATCAATGTCCAAACACTAAGAAAGGATGTTTGTTGATTGTCTTAATCTCTTTTTCTGTTGCTGTGATAAAATACCCTGACAAATGCAATTTATTTTGGCTCACAGTTCAGGGGTTGAGTCTATCGTGGTGGGGGTTGGGGTTTGGGGGTGGAGGGGGTGCGAGGGAAGGCAGCAGGAGGTTACAGCAGCTAGTGGCATTGCTTCTGAAGTTAAGAAACACAGAACAACAAATGCTTGTTAGTAATCAGTTTGCTTTCTCCAATCCCTGCTAGGAAATGGACCCACCCACAGTTAAGATGGATGGCCCCTCATCAATTAACATAATCTGAATAATCACCTACAGATGCACCCTGGAGGCCCATCTCTTAGGTGATTCCTGTCAGATTGACAAACAACACTAGCCATTATGTGGCTGCTCACCAAAAGTCTTAATTAGCTCAAATGGGAGGATGCAACATAAGTAAAATTTAATAAAATTAAGTATCCCATCAATTAGCAAGTTAACATTAAGATTATATCAGTTGAATATACGGTGTGAATCTTGACATATTTTTGTGGCACAAAAGCATGAGTCAATAGGATGAGAAATTTACTAACAAAATTAACATAATATTTGAGAGATCATCATCCAAATTGGGGCCAGAACAGAAACCACTATTTGTGGTTGTATTGTTATCATGTCTGAAATACCGAGAACAGAAACTGTATACCTAGCTTCCTGAGATTAACAATTGGGTCCCCAGAAGTAGTAGGACACCCTTGAAAACTTCTGTGTGTCACAGACATGTGTTCAGGAGAATAGACTCTTTAGGGAATAATGACAGGTGGTTGAAAGGGGAGTGTTGTCAGTCTGTCTGTCCCCCAGGGGCAGAGGCAGGGGGAGTGCTGCAGAGAGGCAGTTTTAGAAGCCTTCCTTTGTAGCTGAAGTTGCTGCCTTCTCAAGAAGACTTTTCTTTGGTGGTCTCTGGTCTAAGGTTGGCTTCTCAGATCTTAGGATGTGGACGGCAGAATGCTGCTTTGGGATATAGAGTAAGACCTGAGGGCTGGGGAGGTCATTCATTTGGCAAAGTGTTTGGCATGGATTGTGAAAGCCTGGGTTTGAGCCCTAGCGCCGTATCAAAGCCGCGTTTGGTGACATATTCTTGTGATCCTGGTTCAGGGAAGGAAGAGACAGGAAAATCCCTTGAGCAGTAGTAAAGAAGGCAGAAGCACAGCTCTACCTAGCCAAATTGTTTTGGAGGAGTACATGTTTCACTGAAATTGCCCTGTTCCTTTTATATTGTACTGTGAACCCAACTGAGGGTCCTTTAGTCAGTACTCTAGTAAACACTGAATGATCTTCAAAAAGGGTTGATTGGCATTTGTCCGTACTCATCGAAAAGCAGACAGCAGATCTGGCTCTAGACATGAGAGTAAACTGTAGGAGGGAAGAGCTCATGTTTTCTATCTAAAGCTAAGATTAGGTTTCAAAAACAAGAGCAAGCCTGGGCCTTTCTGTGCAGTAGCCTTACCTACTCTGGGAGGAAAGGATGCTAAGGCTGGGCCACAGCAGGGGAAGTGCTTGTAGAAGCTTGGTACCTAATCACATCCAGGTAGAAAGCCTCCCAGGTCCAAAACTGCAATGTTACAAGGCTTCATGCTTTTGTGTTTCCCTTCCTGTTAATGTTGCCTTCCTTTTGTTACTATGTAAATCCAGACCAGAGAAGTCTAACTTTGCTTCCTTTTACTTTGGGTGAGGTAACCTACGCTCCATGGGTGACAGAATGGTTTTGCAGTCTCTGTACGGTGTGATCATCTTAATTTTGAAGCATCTTCATTTGGATGTTGTTTTTGGATTTAGTCAAGTGTAAACTCTTTGGGAGCAAGGTCTTAACTGTAAGCATGGTTTTATAATTTGGGATGCAGAGCAGCTCATGGCCCACACTACTGACACTGGGTAGTGGATATCATCGCTCTAGATTGAGGCCTTTCTTCCCATTTACACAAACATGACTCTGGGCCCACTCTTCATCATTTCCCAACTAGGTTCAGAATATGCCTCTCTGACTCTAGCTTTGCTCTATATCCCACTGTGAAAACAATCAGCCTTGAAACCCATTTCAATCAGTTCACGCCTCAATAATCCCAATGTTTCCCTTTGAATGAAAGTTAAGTCCTTCAGGAGTCAGAAGCCTTGATCAAAATTCCATCTTTTTCTTTGAAGCTTCTAACTTTCTATCTCATTAATACCTCTAGGGGAGACAGCTTCATTCACTCACTCACTCACTCATTCAACATGAAATAATATTTATTTATCAGGTAGCGAGTGCTTGAGATTGTGATTTTAGCAGGAAACAACAGCACAATTTTATAAGAAAGTTCAGGCTCAGGGGACTTTGGTAACTTGTGTATAGTTATGACCTCTCTGCATTTCCTTCCTTATCTGCTGTATTGGCTACTGTTCGCAAGCATTTACTATGTTTCTTTTCTAGTACTAAACTGGTCTCAGAGGTTGGGCTAAGAGGATGACTAAAACACTGAGAGTACATATATGGACATGCATTTTAAAGTCAGTGTATCATCTATGCATTGACTCTTCTTGAGAGGTGAGATTTGAGACAAGCCTTTATCTCTGGCTGGCTTTGGACAGGTCCTCTTCCTTGAACCTCCAGAGGGCTGGGTAATTAGAAGGTGCCACCACACCTGGCCATGTTGATTCATCATAAGAAAGAGAAATCCAGTCTTTGGGGAAAAAATAGGCAGAAATAAATCCTTCCTCTTAGTTTTTTTCTTGTCTACTCTGATCTTTGCCAAGCTTTAACCTGGATTTAACCTTTCTTCTTCTGAGTTTTGCACATTTATCTACTCCTTCAAGTTCTCCCACATACATTACAATCAATATACTTAACAAATAAAAGGGGATCTATATTCAAAGGACAGCTCTATGTTGATATAGAGAAGAAGTGAACATGACTCAGCCAAGTGGAAGAGATAAATGACAATTTCTAAGCAATATGAGAGCTGAATTGATTACGGAGAAGAGGCTGGAGGCTGGGAACGGGTAAGGGCTTCTGGTTGGTACTCTGGGGTGAGTAAAAATGACCTTGGACAGAGAGGAAGAAGGTATGTACAGGGTAAGAGTGGTCTAGCTAGGCTGGAAGACATGTCAGGGGAAGATGGCGAAGGCATTGGACCAAACTCAGACTGCATGGCCAGAGCATGAAGCATTAGAACTGAGCTCTGTGGGCCCCAGGAAGAAACCACTGCTTTTAAAGCATGTTTCCTTCCCAGATAGAGCTACAATCTGGAGCTTGTATTTTAGAACGATGGGTTCAAGAGCTGTTTGGGGACATGGATATGACAAGAATCACTTAGGAAAGAGGGTTCAGCTTGCTTGTACTCACTATCATAAAAATAAAAAGGAATTGCAAGTCCCACAAGGAAAAGAACTGTTTCTTAGGGTTCAAATGTTTCCTTGGGTTTTAATAAAGCAGTATTTCCTGTTATTTATTTATTTTAACCAATGAAGCGATAGATCCTGTTTGGTTGTCGTGGAGCAGTTTAATTGTAGCTGCTGGGTGGAGTTATCCAGAATACCTAAGTCATGGAGCAGAGTTGCATATCTGAGCTAATGGCCCTGCTTCCAGAAACTCTTCTATTTATGGAGCAGAATGCCACAGACCCTTAACCTTCGATGGAGCTTATGCAATATGTAAATATTTTACATATTTAATTACACAATTGACAGCTAGTGGTTCCTTTTGCATTTGACACATAAAATCTAGATAGACAATAAGAAACAAACAGTCTTTGGGATTAGCAAGACAGCTCAGTGTGTAAGGCACTTGCCCTCCAAGCCTGACAACCAGATTTGGATCCTTAGAAACATTGTAAGTAGACAGGACTTTCAAATTTCTTTCCCACACAAAAGCCGTGGTATCTGTGTACCTGAAGTCACACACACATTCACACATATAACAGAAATAAAATATGTCCAAACTCAAAATTAACGAAAATCAAAAGGAACCGGTCTTTACTCTGAAGAATAAAGGAACTTACCCGATCCTGAAAGGGAAAATAGACATTAATTAATTCATTTGGTTTTTCGAGACAGGGTTTCTCTGTGTATCCTTGGCTGTCCTGGACTCACTTTGTAGACTAGGCTAGGCTTGAACTCACAGAGATCACCTGCCTCTGCCTCCCAAGTGCAGGGATTAAAGGCGTGCGCCACCATATCCGGCGACATTTAAATTTTGGTATCATAACATTTGCTCATGCTTTACCAGCCACATGAATAAAATGCTGTGGACGTTTAAAGGACTGACCAAATTACTGAAAGGTTTCTCTGAGGATTGATTACAGCTGGAAAAGGAAATGTGTGTTGTAAGTGAAAAATAACAAATCAGCTTTTAGTAAACTACTGAGCAAACGCTGCTGCATTTATAGTGACGTTTCCGCCGCGAGTATCTCCCCATAGCCTCCTGGTTCCCTTCAGTTCAGACTAGAGAGGTCCCACCGAACCTGAGTTTGTGTGTGTAGGCCTGGCTTGGGGGCGAAGCTACAGCGAGCTCTGCACTTGTGGCTGCGTGCGTACAGGGAGGCTTACGGCAGTGGGCGGGCCCCAAATCCCCATGTGGTCCCGACATCATTGACATGGCGGAATCCCCCATCAAACCCTCCTGGTAGTTATTTGAGCTGCGGCGGCGGCGGCGGCGGCCCGAGGAGGCGGTGGAGAGCAGCGGCGGGAGCGGCGGGAGCAGCTCCAGGGGGCGGCGGGGATCCCGCGGGCGGCTGGCTGGGACGGCGTGGGCGACCCGGAGTGCGGGCGCCCGGAGCCCCGTTTCAGCCTACTGAGAGGTGAGGTGTGCGAGAGCGGCGGGCTGCCCGGGGACGTGCCACCCACGGTCGCATTCGAGTCTCCGCGCTTCGGAGCCTGGTCCGGACACCCAGTCTCCCCGAGTGCGCTCTGGGCCGGAGCGCACTCGGGGATGCCCGGGGAAAACTTGGCCGCGGAGTCCCGGGTCGCCCCGCGACTGCTCGGCGACCCGAAGCTCCGGGCCGGGTAGGGGGCTGCCCCGCCTGCCCCCGCTTGCCGGGGAAGAAAGCGGTGGTTGCGGGGCTCGGAGCTTCCCTCCTCCCTTGCCCGTCGCTCGGAGGAATCCGCTCCCCCGCCCAGATCCCCGCGGCGGGACCGCTGCCCGGGAGGGGGAGGGCGCGCGGCCAGGCCGAAGAATCTTCGACGTGTCACTTTGGGAGGCTGTAGATTTCCATATGGTGGAGGGAGGAGGGCGTGCGTGCTTGCGGAGCTGGGAGTCCCGGCTGCCTCTGCCCCCTCGGGGGCGCCGGGCTGCGACCGGGGACCCGGGATGCTCGCGGGGAGGGTCCCTGGGCTACCAACTCCCCCACCCCCTCCAGGGCCTCTTGGGGACACTCCCCGCCCGCCGCTGGCCACCTCTGCGCGCCACGTCCTCCCTCCCCGTCCTGCCCCCTGGGCTCCCCCCGGGCTGGGGGCGGGAACCGGCGGCCGCGGCTGGACTCGGCGAGCTAGGCGGCTGCAGGCTCGGGCGGGGGAGCGGGGCGCGGCGGGAAGCTGAGGACGACCCGGTGCGTGTGGGCCAGCGGAGCGCGGGGTCAGTCGGTCAGCCTCGAGGGGCGCCCCTGCCGGGGGTGGGGCGGCCGGGAGACCGAGCGGGTAGAATCCGCGCCCGGAGGCGGCGGGCGGGCCGGGCGGGCCGCGGGGACCGTCTGGTTCGGATGGCAGGCAGGAACGAGCTGCTGTGGGAAGGGCCTGTCACTCCTCATGGAGAGCGGGGCCCGGGGCCGTGCCCGCCTAGCTTCCCCAGCGCGGGGCCGCTGGAGCCCCGGGGACCCGGCGAGCGTCCCGGGAGACCTGGCTGGGCCGCCGGGCGGCGCCGCTGGCCGGGCGCCTTCCCGGAGCGAGCTGCTGGGGTTGGAGAATTTTTCGAATCTGGGCTCCCACCCGGCGATCCCAGACGAAGGAAGCGCTGGCATTTTATCCAGACAGTGCGGATTGCAGACTTCCTTAAAAGTTACAACTTTTTATTTTCTTTTCTCTCAGGCCCAGCGTTTTCTTTAAACAAAATGTAGAATTTGGCCGCGATGAGGCTGACGCTGGGGCCAAAAATGCACACGTTTATCTCCATCCCGGCAAGTCCCCCTCCCCCTCTTCCCTCCCGGGTTTAATCATATTTTGGAACTGGTGAGGGCTTTTGTTGGGTGGGCACCCTTGATTGCTTGTCTGTTTATTTTTTAATGTGCAACTAATTTGATTTGAATTTCCTCCAGTTTCCAGGCCTTACTAGGAAAAGCTAGGGAGGAGGGAATATGCCACTTTTCTCTTTTCTTTTTTATAAATGTGGCAAGAGGTGGGGCATTGGGAAAGGGGAGGCACCCTGGTTGTGGCAGAGAGTCGGTCGGAGCAGACAGACCCGGAAGAAGAGGAATCCATTCTGGAATAACATTCTTTTTAAAACAACAACAACAACAAAAACAATATAAAAAAAATTCAGGTTTTGGGGAAATTTTCACTGCTCGGTTGAGATTTGACTCCCTGGAGCTCCTGCACCTCTGGGTTAGGCTGGGATCCTGGGAACTTGAGGTATGCCACAGAGCCCATAGCAACTCTGCTGTGGTTTTGTGACTTGTGGGGGCTGTGGATGCAGTATAAAGACTGGGTTCAGAAAATTTCCTGGCTCCCTAGGCGCAGCTGTTGAAGAGGGTACAGTCTCTGGGCATGCTTCCAGCCGGGAGGGCACGATTCTCTGTAGCAGTTCTCACCTGCTGAGACCCCTGGATCTGGAAATGAGGCATAGTTGATAATTGTTCTTTAAAATTGCTGTCCTGATAATTCTTTTTAAACTCACATGTGCTTTTCAAGCATTTTGGTTTGGATGCTTATGAAGGAAAACATTCATGGGACAAGGTAGTGCTTCTTTAGGGTCTACTAACATTTTGAGATCTGGTGGGGTGGGGGCTTGCAGTATCGAGTGACAGTATATACAGTTTCAGAAAGACATTCTGGTAATCTTTTAAGACCCTTTAAAAATAGCTGTCATCAGAGCATGGGCTGTATGGAGGAGCCTGTCTTCTGGGTCTTCTGAAGGAATGCCTACGGTGAGCATCAGGAACTTCACTAGTTGTTTTATTCCATGGGCATTTGTGCTCCTTCTGCTCAACTCTTAAACCTTCCACGATCCACATGGAAGCAAATTGACTGGTTCAGGGTGACAGTCACAGAACAAAATATAGGATAAAACTTTTTGGGTGTGGTGTTTCGAGGCAGGCACTTTCTGCAGCCCAGACTGGATTCTCAGAGCTGTCTTTGTGCCTTGCCATCCTAGATGCTGGGTGACAGCTGTGAACAACCATACCTGTTTGAGATTGTACTAGAAATGTGTTCCTCAGTAGATTAAAACAATTTCTGCCTTTTATACATTATTTGATTAAAATTTGAGCATTTCAGTTTAAGTTGTAATAAATGTCCATTTTTCAAGCAAGGGCATCTAAGTTCCCAGAAGTCAAGGTGCCAGTAATTCCAATAATAATGTGCAGTAGAGTCTCTCCAGGGATAGAAACGGTTCTGTGTAGACTGTCATACTGCAGCTAGGAGGCATGTAACCAAGTATTTGAAACGTGGCTGTGTGACTCAAGAACTGTCTTTTGAATTTTATTTTCTCTAAATTATTTTAAACTTAAATTCGAAACCCAGTACTTTCAGACTCCCAAGTCTATTGGCATTCAACTGAGCTGTATTGCTTTTTGAATTACAAGTTAATTGTTTTTTAGGTCTTTACTTTTTTTCTTGGATACTTGGGATTGAACCCAGGGCCTTGTGTATGCTGGAGGCAAATAGTCTATCACACTGCTAGAACCTCAGCTCAGCTCTTGAATTCATATTCTAAACAGAATTTAAAGTCTGAGTTAGTCCACTTGCTTTTCCAGTAAGAGTGGAAAAAAATAGCTGCTTACAATTTTAAGTGCACATCTGTCATAGTCAGAGCTGATGGGCAGATGTGTGACTAGTTTAGCTCTTTAATTGGATTAGTTGTATACAGGTGCTGCTGGTAAAGTAGGCAGTTCTTAGAAGCATTTTGGTATAATCAAGTAGCATAGGCAGGTATGGTGGCTCACACCTGTAATCCTGGTGTTCAGTAGGCAGAGGCAGGAAGATCAAGTGAGTTTGATGCTAGCCTGCCTTACATAGTAAATTCCAGGTCAGTTCGTCTACAGAGAGAGACTCGCCCCCTCCCTCCCCAAAAGAGTGTAAATATTAGGAAGCAAGATGATAGGATTGGAAGAAACAAAACCATACCCCCCCATATCCAACTCACCCGCTCATTGAGCAGTTCTTTTTTTTTTTTTTTTTAAAGTGACTTTTGAGTTTATCTTGATGGTGCTGCAGCAGTCTTCTGAAGAATATCAACCGTCTTATCATCAAAATACAATTAAATTATCAACCAGTGTGTGGTGGCACATGCTGATAGGCCCAGCACTGAGGAGGCCAGAGGCAAGTAAGTTTGAGGGAAGCCTGGTCTACATAGGGAGCCAAGGTCTTCTAGTGAGGACCCCCCCCCAACTATCACACGCTAGATTTATTCACAAATTGTGTTACACTAAAACAGCAGGAATGACTCTTTGGATAGCAATGAACAAATGGTTAGAGAAGTTTTTGTTTGGCATTTTTTTTGTAGTTTGTTTTGATAAGTGGATTTAATTTACATCAGCTTCACTTTTGGAGTTTTATTTGGTAAAAGAAATTCCAAAAACTTCCCAATCCCATATGAGATAGTGGAAATCCAAAATCACTCATCTGACTAGATTCTATCTACAGATATCCCAGAACCCAATTGACCTTTTGTTTTTTTTTTTGTTTTTTTTTTTGATGGTAGGGGAAGGGCGGTAGAGGTGGGGGTGAGCATCCTTAGGCCTCATGATAGCAGGAAGATAAGTTAATGTGTACGAGTGTTTAATTTGTAAAAAGTATTTTCCCCACAAGATATAAAGGAAAGAAATTTATTTAACTCTAGGAGTTGTGTTTCGTTTGTGAATGTGTGTGCACACGAGTGTGTATTCTGGGGTGGAAGCAGAGTCCTGTTCTGTCACTGCCTGCCTTCCTCTCTTGAGACAGGGTCCCTCCCTGAGCCCAGAGCTAGCTTTCAGCCATAAGCGCCAACAATCCTCCTGTCCCACTTCTTGTCATTCTGTGGTTACCGGGAGCATGTGGGTGCACCGGGCTTTTTACGTGGGTCTGGGGAGTTGAACTCAAGCCCTGGTGCTTGTGTGGAAGGCACTCTTAGGCACTGAGCCTTCTCTCCTGTCTCCGTGTTTGTATGTGTACTCACTTGAACTTGTTTTTCAAACACTTCAGGAAAATGCAAATGAGAGATACTGCCTTTTTAAAATTAAGATTTAAAAGGAAATTTATTTTTAATTATGTGCACATGTGTATGGGTGTATGCCTGTGAGTGCAGATGCTCTTGAAGGCCAGAGGTGTAAGGCATCCTGCAGCTGGAGTTACAGGTGATTATGAGCTGTCTCATCTTAGTGTTGAGAACTGAATTCTGTCCTTCTGCAGGAGCAGTTTGAGCTAACTGCTGAGACAGCTTTCCTGCCCACACTGTACTTAGGATTTGTAAGAAACGGCTTCCATGTTCAGTGTAAAGATACCTAACTGTGTGTAGCCTTCAGAGTCACAAGGGTAATTGCAGGTCATAATTGTGACTCCAGAACACGGTAGAATCCCAAAGACTTCTGTGATGAATCAGTTTTCAATTGCAGTATTATTTTAATGTGGATATAAATCACATTGCCTCAAGCTATTGGAAAGTTATAAATTCAACCAAGGGCAAGGCATTGGCTAATGAGAACATTCAGATGTTTGAGTGTCTTGTTCACGCCATTCCTGGTCGTGGGGAGCGCAGTTTTCACAGAATCAGGGTAAGAAATGTGTTATAAATAGAATTATAGTGTCCTAGGGATTGTGCCAAATATGGGAACAAGATTTAACCAAGATATGTGTTTGGTTCAATTTGCTAGGACATCAAGGTACAAATAAGAAACCTACTGTAATCTTAAAGTTGTTGAGTGACAAGCAAAGATGGGGGCTAAATCTGAGCATCGGTTTAGTGTCAGCAAACCTGTCTTGTCAAGGAGTCATTTTCCTTTTCACCTATGGATTTCCAGTAAACTTCTGAAGCTCTCACAAACCTGAGTTTCCCCATCTTGATATAAGGAGAAAGCAATCCATGTGTATCTTTTAAAGCGGTTATCATAGATGTTATTATTCTGTGTCTTTAAAAGGGTTTGAGAAAGCTTTATATAAACTCAATAGTTCACTATATCACAGAGTCTCAATTGGAGCTGGCCCTATGGAATTTGCATGTTTTAGAGACCATAGATTTGTGCTGAGACAGTTTGAAAAGTCATTTAGTTTTCCTTTTGTGGTCAGTGAGTAAAACTTTAAGCTTAGACTGTTTCCTTATTTACTCCTTGTTTCCAATGAAATAGCCGATAAGTGAAGTCTCAAAAGCTGGCCCTACCCCTAGTCACCCTCTCTGTGCTGTTTGGGAAGTTGGGTTTTGACTGGACCAGCATTGTTGGCTGCATGGCTAGGTCAGTATGGCTTTCTCTGTTCAGGGTCATTGTCGAGATGAGTAAGGAAGTGCAGTTTCTGAGAGGAGCTTCCAGTACTGAATGATAGGCCAGGGCTTAGTCCTTGTGTTATCTGAGCCTTTTATTTGAGCTTTCAACACTTGCAGCTGGGAAAAGACCAAATTTTCAGTGCAGGCTGATCTTTGCAGCCACCCTGCTTTCCACATTGGAGTCACTATTCTTATTCTTCACGTTGATGTCAGAGTACTAGAACTGGAGAGTGTTTCCTGGTAGAACTCTTATTTCCAGGTAAACCTTAGCTCTTCAGTGTCGGGAATGCATGTGGGTGGTGGAGGAGCACTTTGCTCTTCTATTTACTTTGATGGTATTTGAATTAGTAAAATGCCCATAAGCATATCCTTGAAGCAGATGGTGTGCTATGTTGGGAGAGGTAGAACCTGCTTGGATCCTGGTGGCTAGACAGGGGCACTCTGTCAGACTGAGTACACGGCACATGCGAGGGTGGCCTGGGATTACCTGGGCCCTTTGAGAAGTCCAGCCAAGGAGAAGCTGGTCTGAAATCTTGCCTTACCTGGGGAACAGTCTTTTGTAGTAGATTTAGTAGCAAGGATCAGTCCTTGGAGACCAGCGGTATGTGGGACAGGAGTTGCAGATAGGAGGGTGAGGAGTTTTAAAAGAACTGATTGTCATCCTCTGGCTTCCATTAGTAAGTTCTGATATACTTCGCAATACTGTCAGTTCCAGCACATCTCCTAATTGGAACTCCTATTATATCTCATCACTGTAGTGTCACTTAGTCTCCCTGTGACTTTTAAATGAGTGATTTCGTGTGTGTGTAGTGTGTGTGTCGGGTGGATGTTGTGAGATGATGTTGAGCTAAAAGCAATTTGATTTGAAGTTTTGGCATCAGTGTTTAAACTGTCTTGTGTTAAATGACTGCATTTGAGTGGAGAGTGTAATTTTATGTCATACCCTTATTGATGAAGAGGACATTGACATCAGACTAGGTCCTTTGATAGTGGAGTATTCTACTTTCTTTTTTCTTTTGATAAAGGCAAAACATTTTTCTTTTCACATGCAGAAATGCTTGGCTCATATTTTTAGAAAGTGTAAAGAGGAACACAGTGGTTCAGTGGTCCAGGTAAGCTGAGTCCACAAGCTCCAGGTTCATGGGAGACCCTGTATCAAAAAATAAGGTAGTGAGTGGTTGAGGAAAACACTCAGTGTAGCCCTCTGTTCCCCCACCCTCCACAATAAAACTCTAGGAAACAAATTATTATTTAATTTATCTTTTAGGGGCTTAGATTCTCCATATTGTGGGAAAGAGATCTTTGTTAGAAGTACCTTCATTGTACCTTATCTAGGCTTAGCTAAAATTGGACTTTGTTTTAACTGTCCAGGCAAAGCTAGAAAGATGATTGGCATCCTATTCCTAATGAAAAAGCTGTAGGGTCATCAAAAGGGCTCATCAGGTAAAGACGCTTGCTGCCAAGCCTGATGACCTGAATTTGAACCCCAGGGCCTGCGTGGTGGAAGGTGAGAACGGACTTCCATTATGTTCTCTGACCTCGGAACATGCTGACACATGCAAATCCTTCCCTCAAGTAAATAATGTTAAAAAGGGTTTTAGTAGAAATATCAAAAATTTAAATATGTCACCAAAGAAGTATGCACCTAATTAAGAGAACAAACCATTTTGGCATGATGGAAAACTAGTGTCCTGAAACACAGCGCGGGATCAAAGCATGGGCTGAAAAGGTTTACTGTTGGGATCCTGTGGGGAAGCAGGGGGCCCTAGAAAGTGGGCGTTTGCCATGGATGCCACAAGATAGATGCTTTCTTCTCCATGCTGTCCTATGAACTTGAACCAGCACCTTGGCAACAGTGGTAGCTGTGTTTGCATGTGGAGTGAGCCAGAGCAGCAGTAAGCACCTTCCCTGTCCCTCCCAAGGAGACCACAACTCTGCCAACTCTTGTTTTGGAGTTCTGGTGACATTTGTTTGCCCTTGTTAGTTTCTCTTCTCATGTCTAGGTACTTGGTGCCAGATCGGTAAGAATTAAAGCCTTTAAAAAATTGAGTTTGTGTGTGTGTGTGTGTGTGAGCCTACACTACAGATCTGTAGAATTGGTTCTTCCATCTTTGCATGGGTCCTGGGGACTGAACTCAGGTCACAAGGCTTGCGTGGCAAGGACTTTCCAGGCCTGAGCCGTCATGTTGGCCCCGAAGGCTTTAAGGATGTTGTGACTGCTTTTGTTTTTCTTTTTGAGACACGGTCTTCTTTAGCTCAGGCTGACTTGTATCCTTGTGTGCTGCAGGTGCCTTGAATGTCTGCTCCTCCTGCCTGTACCTCCCAAGTGCTGAGACTGAGGCCTGGGGTAGACGGCTGGAATTATGGACGTGTGCTAGCTTTACATTTGCGAAGCAGGCATTCATTCGACCAGCTAAGCTGCATCTCTAGCCCGAATGTGGCTTTAGCTGTTCATCTGCTTCCACCTCTGCCTTTGGGCCTAGTTGTAGGAATTCATGAATTAAGTATTTAGATAGGTTAGATATGTATTCTTTCCTATTTCTACTAAAGAAAGACACTCTTGGTGACTGGAGGAACTTACCAGAAATAAGTTAAGTATCTTTAAACACATCTTTGATGGCTAATCTTGGTTGTCAACTTTACTGGGAAGAGGACCCTCAGTTGAAGAATTGCCACCATTGAATGCCTTGTGGTCACATCTGTGAGGTATTTTCTTGATTGATTATTGATGTAGGAGGGCCCAGCCCACTCTAGATGGTACCATTCCCCAGGCTGGTGGTCCTGGCCTGTAGAAGAAAGACAACTAAACATAAGTCTTGAAGCAAGCCAGTCAGCAGCAGTCCTCCATGTTTCAGTTCTTGTCTCTATGCTACTGCCTTGGCTTCTCCATGATAGACTGTAACCTACACGCTAAATAACCCCTTTCTTCCATAAATTGGTTTTAGTCAGTGTTTTAGCATAGTAATAAAAAGCAAATGAGAATACATCTCAGTATATTTTATACACTGTTGCGTTCCTCAGGCATGAAGTTGTTTTAGAACTTGACTATTGTAGGGCTACATTTATCAACTTAAAAAAGTATTTACTTGCAGGGTGCGGTAGTACATGCCTTTAGCCCCAGCACTCGGGAGGCAGAGGTAGGCAGATCTCTGTGTTCAAGACCAGCCTGGTCTACAGAGTGAGTTCTAGGACAGCAGGGCTACACAGAGAAATCTTGTCTCAAAAAAACAAAAGCCCAAAATGATTTATTTATTATGTATTTAACCCACTGGATTTATTATTGCTGTCTGTATGTTTGTGGTCATGGTGTCATCCACTGGAATGTGAGGAAGCTGCTGGTGGTCACACCTCTACAGAAACCTGAGCCTTCTAGCAGCCACTGGCTGCCAATAGCTCTTCAGTTAGAGGGGCAGCCTCGCAGGATTTGCCAACCCTTTACAGTAGTGTAAAATACTTAATGTATTTTTAGAATTTGTGCTCCATTTTCTCTCATGTTTTAAGAGGTTTATGGGAGTTGCTGGAGGGCATGTAGGATGCCGCACTTGCCTAGTGTTCAAGGCTCTTGGTTTCATTCTCGCGCAGCCCTTAATAGCAGATAGCCATTAAAGCCAACTGGTACCCTCTGAGGTTTAAATCAGTTGAGGAAAATAATGACAGTGATAGATATTGCTGTCTCTTTATTGTATGTTTTCATATCTCAGGAAAAATAATTCTGTTTTAGAGTAACATTCCGGATTATTGAATTGGAGAATACTTAAAAATACATTGAATTAGAATGCTTGTGTGTTGCTATTGGGCATGTAAAATGGTATATTTTCTGTTGAAAGGTTTTGTAGTTCATAAAAATATTCAGCCTGAATTACCATTTTGCCAGTATCTTCATTCTGATGTTTTGACCCAGAAGAAAATGGGGACTCAGCTGTGTTAATCCATGGTTTATAATTGCATTATTTGCAGCAGGGCACAAGTGGGAAAAATCCATGTCCAACTAGAGATGAATGACTAAACCAAATATGGTATTTTCCATGAATATTCAGCTGTGAGAAGGAACAGCACTCTAACTGTAACATAGACGGACCTTGAGACACAGAAGGACAGTGTAGTAGATTCTGTGATAAAGCGTCTGAAGAAAAGAGACTCGGGGAATAGAGAATTATTTTGGCTTCTGGACCCCATTGTGGTAGGGAAGGCATGGCCACAGACTGGGGAGTGAAGCTGGCTAATCACGTCTTCATCCCTACAGAGGAAGCAAAAGGAGAGGAGCCAACAGAGTTGCAGAGAGGAGAGGACAGGAAGTGGGCCAAGGCCATACAGCTTCAAAGCCCTCCTCTAGTGACATATTTCCTCTAGCAAGGGTCCACACCATAAATGATCCATTGCCTTCCCAAACTGCACCACCATTAGAGATGAAGTGTTCAGATATATGAGCCTACGGGAGAGGTTTCTCATTCACACCGCCATAGATCAGTATCATATATAAAATAATGTATGTTTCTACTTGTACTAGTTGCTAATGATCATCAGGTTTATAGAGACAAAGAAGCTGGGGGTGTCTGAGGGAAGATAGTATTGGAGTGATAGAGAGTCTGTGTCTGGAAAACTAAAAATGAACAGTGATAAGGATGGCACAGCCATTGTGAGTGTATGACCTTATAAAGTACATGCTTAAAACGGTTTAAAAGTGTGTACTTGTTATTGTATTGTGTGAAGATTAAAAAGCATGAGGAAAATTGAGGATGTAGTCTGGTAGGGCAGACTGGTCTTTCCTTTGCATAGCCCAGGCTGGCCCCTAGCTCACTGTGTAGCTCAGGGTGACCCTTCGGATGTTCCTGCTTTCACCTCCTGAGTGCTTAAAGGCTTCGTGGGCATCCTGTGTTTTATGTGGTGCTGGGGATCAAACCCAGGGATTTCTGCATGCTAGGCAAGCTCTACCACTGAACATTTCCCAGTTCCCTTCCTTGCTTTTAAAGCTCTGTTTTCCTTCTCACTGGTTTCAAGTGAAGAGGAAGCAGCGTAAAAGCTGTAGATTTCTGAAGGTGAAAAGGCCTAGTGCTCACATGAAGCAGGTGGTCAGTTTGTGTATTTGGCTGTGTAAGAATACAGACAATCTTTGCTCACATGCATGGTGAGCCGCGGTGAAGTCGGAACTAGATGGACAGCTATGTTCTTGAACTTTTAACAGTCTATTTACTTTAAAGAAACATGTTGGTATTTCCACTATAAGAGAAGCGATGTAAGGTGCTCAGTAGTCACGCTAGAGAAAGTCACTAAAGTGGAGGGATAAGAAACCTGAACGACATGGGTAATTACACATTTGAGTCGCCAAAACCGACATACAAATTCAGAGGAAAGCCTTACATTCACATACGAATACACTGTGGAAAACCAGGTCCCACTTACTGCTGCACAATGCATTTCCCATCACTCCTGGGTCTTGGGATATAGTGAACCATTAAGGGTGTGACATCAGCGTGTGTGTGGGTGTGTGTATTGTCTAAGGGGGTATATTCACTCCTGGGTCTTGGGATATAGTGAACTCATAAGGGTGTGACAGCAGCGTGTATGTGCATTGTCTAAGTGGATATATTTTCTTTTGCCATAATAACCATGTATAGCTATATATTGTATATTCTATGAATGTAGTGTATAAATATTACCATAGATGTAAGTTGCTTGGCAAACAGCTACTATGTGAGTGTTTATACCATGGCTGGTCATTTTTGTGACTTTTTTTTCTCAAGAGGAAAGCTACTTCCCAAGCAGTATGAAAAGAAGCTAGAGTCATGGTGTTATATTGAGGAAGAGTATGAAGGAACAGCCACACAGTGCTCACAGGATGACTAAGGGGAAAACAACGTGCCATTCTTTCCCTATCAGTGTGTTCCAGCGCCATTGTTTCATATACTTTATCATTTCCTCAAATGTGAACATCTAGAACTTGACACAACATGTCCTCTTCAGGGTTGCTGGATGATTGTCTTGTTGTCTCTGGACTATCGGGATGACTGCAGATCTAAATTAGATTTTCCCTCCCCTTTCCCTCCTTCCTTCCCTCCCTCCTTGCCTCCTTCCGTCCCGTCCCTTCTTTTCTTGGTGGTGCCAAGATGGTGCCCAGGGCCTATGTGCACAAGCCACCACTCTACCAACGTGCTGTACCCCAGCCTGGCTCAAGGGTCTGCTGTTGATAGCCGGGTTCTCAGGTTGAGTTTGAACTGGGAATCTCCTCATGCACTCAGCTGCCATCCTGATACTGAAGAATCTAATTAACTATAGACAGTTTTCTATATGTTCCTATATAGAATATAGTTCCTGTTGTTGTGTTGAGTTGTTTTTTTTCTCCGCTAAGGATAATAAATACTTAAACAAATTAAAGACACCTTTGTGCAAACCCAGATTTCCATCTATTGCTATTTTAGAAAAATCCAGGTTCTCCTGAAGTTCTGTGGGCTTTCCCGACAACTCAGATTGCTGGTTTAGAAAATTTCTGTCCACTACAAATATGACCTTTGATATTTAGGTTTTGCTTGTTATTGGAGTCAGTTCAGAAATTATAACTACACATACATACACACACATATACATATCTCACATACACATATATATGTGTGTGTTATTATATATATATATTTTTTAAAAATCAAAGTCTGTCATATGACCCAGGATGACCTAGAACTTGCTTTATAGCCTAGGGTAATTTCTGACTCTTGATGTCCTGCCTCAGCCTCCTCATTCAGCCTCTGTGGTGCTGGGATTACAGGCATGTAATCCCACCAAAGCCACCATACCTGGCTCCACATTTGTTATTTTGCATGTTTCTCTGGAGTTGGAGCAATGCGTGTTTGTGTTCCCAGGTAGCTGAATATTAAGGCCAAGCGAAATTAAATGCCTCTTGTGTGCCTAACTTGTCTGTTGCCCAGAAACCTTAAATTTATCATTTTGATACAATAATAATCTGGACCTCTCCAAAGAGGGAGACTTTTCCTGAATTGTTTTCTGTAATTCCACCTTAAGTTTAGGAGGAGAAAAGAATATGGAAGACAAAAGTAGACTCCCCAGAAAGCAATCTATTAGACACTGGACGCAGCAAACGGAGAATATGTGAGGCATTTGCTTCAGGAGCAGCGTACAGATGTGCTTCATGCTACCCCAGAGTGATTCTCCACTCCCAAGAAGCCCGTCTCCATGTTTGTGAGTTAAACTGCTCTGTGGAGTGGGATGCTGAACCTCTCATTTGCACCTGGAAAAGCAAACGCGTTCCGATGACTGACCTGTCTCTGTTTTCACAGTGAACCGTGTGGTGGTGTCTGCTGTACCAAAGCAGCCTCAGCTCTGGGGCAGACAGGGCTCCTTATTGCTGAGAGAGGCTCCTGCAGTTAATTAAAGGTGCCCTCAAGATTCAGAGGAGCCTGGAGCCTGCGTCTTCCTGGACAGCCGAGGCTAAACCTGGCTACCCGCAGCACTAAATGCTTCCTTTGTTAGAAGTCACTTAGCTTTCTACTCCTTCTTTAGAAAATGGGTTCATGGGAGGTGAGTTGAGGGCAGGGCTGTGAAGTGAGGGAGGCCTCCTTGACTTCTATCCTCTGACGTGTGTGTGTGGACAAAGAGCATGTGAAGATGTTCCTAAAGACCACCAAGGACATTTTTGTACTCTTCACAGAAATGCCATTGTGCAAAAGGACGTGGGTACCATCTCCTTGGACTGGTGAGAGTGGTTCAAATCACCTTCCTATTTGACTGTGTATACTAAAACAGGCAGCACCCCACAGAAGTGGTCCCTAAAGCCATGTGGCCTTTGTGTCCCCTCCTCAGATGGCCCCTGTCCTAGCTGCCAGGGCTGGCTGGTTACTGGTACATCCTTCATGATAGCAGGAAGTTAATGTGTACGAGTGTCTAATTTGTAAAAAGTATTTTCCCCACAAGATATAAAGGAAAGAAATTTATTTAACTCTAGGAGTTGTGTTTCGTTTGTGAATGTGTGTGCACATGAGTGTGTATTCTGGGGTGGAAACAGAGTCCTGTTCTGTCACTGCCTGCCTTCCTCTCTTGAGACAGGGTCCCTCCCTGAGCCCAGAGCTAGCTTTCAGTCATAAGCGCCAACAATCCTCCTGTCCCACTTCTCGTCATGCTGTGGTTACCGGAGTATGTGGGTGCACCGGGCTTTTTACGTGGGTCTGGGGAGTTGAACTCAAGCCCTGGTGCTTGTGTGGAAGGCACTCTTAGGCACTGAGCCTTCTCTCCTGTCTCTGTGTTTGTATGTGTACTCACTTAAACTTGTTTTTCAAACACTTGACCACCATCACCTACTGGAGATTTCATTCATTAACTTAGAATAAGAGACAACAAAATTTGCTTGTGTATCTGATGCCCCCCTCAACACGCGTGCACACACACACACACACACACACACACACACACACACCACACACACACACACACGCACACAGCACACGCACACACACACGCACACACACACACACACACACACACACACACACCACACACACGCACACACACACCACACACACGCACACACACACACGCACACACACACGCACACACACACACACACACAC
>CAJQZJ010034361.1:835148-848377 GCA_907164525.1 Lophiomys imhausi
ACACACACACACACACACACACACACACACACACACACACACACCTTGTTTTGTACTAAGACTGGCTATGGAGCCCTGTAACTCACTGTATAGACCAGGTTGGCTTCAAGTTTCTGGTGATCCTCTCGACTCTTCAGAACTAGCATTGTAGGTGTCCACCACAGTACTGTGCCCTCTACACTCATATTTGAGGAAATTATGAAATCACAGTCTTTTAGGAAGTAAGTTCATTTTTACAGACTGCACAAACAGGACCTCAAGTCCAAACCCTCCAGGGCGCTCAATCACAAACATTGACTACAAATCATTTAAGTTAGGGTTTCTGTTCTTGCCAAAGCATGAACTCCAAGATAGTGAGTAATTTTTTTTTAAGGGCAGGTCTGAGGTGATGGTGGTGGAAGAAATATATTAAGAAGTTTTGAAGCTTTTGTTTCATTTCAGTCTATACTTAGTAGTACTTTAAATTGCCATAATATTTCATTATTGAAGAGACAGTTATTTACAGGTTTATTTGAATTTTGGACATAATCTTAACCTGCTCTGTTTCCCAGCTTGTGTCCTTAGATATTAGTGGTACCTGTGGACATTTGAGAGATCTTAGAATAAAACTTTTTTAGCTTTTTTCATTTGGTTTTTAGATTTGAGGTCGACATGGAAACTTTCTATTCTTGTATTACCTTTTAATTCTCTCTCTCTCTCTCTTTTTTTTTTTTTTTTAGAGACAGGATTTCTCTGTATATCCCTGGCTGTCCTGGACTCACTTTTAGATGAGGCTAGCCTTAAACTCACAGAGATCTGCCTGCCTCTGGCTCCTGAGTGCTGAGATTAAAGGCATGCACCACCACGCCTGACCTACCTTTTCATTCTTTTAAATTATACTGCATGTTTCTTAAAGCTTATTTAAGGGCAGGAGAGATGGCTCAGCAGTTAAGAGCATTGGCTGCTCTTCCAGAAGTCCCAGGTTCAATTCCCAGCACCAACAAGGCACAGCTCTCATTAATTCTAGTTCCAGGGAACATGACACTCTCATACAGATATGCATGCGGGCAAAACACCAGTGCACATAGAATGAAAATAAATAAATTAAAAAAGCTTATTTAAATCCACCAGGACACAGAACTTGGTTAAGAAAGAGTAGAGGGCTCCAGTCACCATCTCCAATATGGATTCTTCTAACTTCCCTTCTTTTACTGTAATTTTGGGTCCCAACTTTTTGTCATTCACTTCCTCGTCTTTGCTAATTTGAGGAGCGGGGACAGTCAGTGGTCATGGACTGGCGGATAGGTGGGCTCTTGAGGAAGGATTTGGTACCAGCTAAGATGCGTGAGTTTGTTCCTGTTGCATTTCATGTGGGACGAGAAATTTTCCCATTCACTGAGTCATGGGTCATTCTGGTAGAGTGACAGTTCTGTCCTTCTGGGAGAGGTTCCTGGAAGATTAATGAAGAAGTCTTTCTGTCTTTCTGTGCAACAAAGCAAAACAGCCAAACCGACTGAGGTATTGCTGTCTTCAGTACTTTTCATTTCTAGCCAAGAAATGTCTTTCATATAATAACGTTTTTCAAGAAATCCTACCTAATAAATATGTACATTTTTCATGAAGAAAAATAGAAAGTTAAACTGTAGGATATGTTGGATTTAATGGAAACATCTTTTTAGGGAAATCATTACTGTGGCATTCGTGAGCCCTAGTGCATAAACAATAGGTAATTATCGCATAGTTTTCATACTTGGGGGTCATGTGAAATTACTCACTTACCTTGGTAGGAAGAGAAAGCCCAACTTAAACGACTTGTGGTTGACGGCTGAGGCTGAGTGGCCTGGAGGGTTTGGGTTTGAGGTCCTGATTTTACCAGTCTGCGAGTGTCTGTCAGGAGGACTCCTTAGGACTGTCACCTGCTCAGGGAGTGATGGCTGTCGTCATACTATTTTATTGCTTTGCAATGAGCCCTCAGAGATTGGTTCGGTGCATTTCATAATGGGATGATAATTCCTTACACAGTTTAGTTGTCTCAAACGCCTGTGATTCGGGCTTCCTCTGAACCTTGACCCTGCCAGTGTCCCTGTTCAAGTGAGTGCCCTGTCTCATCCCACTCCTCCGCTGTTTGTGTTAGTGAGGTCAGGGGGTGGGGGGGGGGGCTCGGTGAAGCTGAACACTTTGGGGAGGGGTGGGGTAGCTGAGGAAGTGTCACTGAAGGCCAAGTGTTACTTAGGATGGCCAGCTTTGTTTCTACCATAGTTCTTTCTCTCTGCCTCTGTGAAGAGAGGTTGCTCCTTTTAAAGTAGATATATATGAGTGGTCTGCTTCCTCCTCTTCTCAGTCTAGGATCAAAGGCAGTTTAAGGGAGAAGCCCTCTCTTCCACCCTTTCCCCCTTTGGGTGGACATCTTTGCACTTTTAAAGTCAGATCCAGCCTTGATGTGCGTGGATGAAACCGTGGGATCCCAGAACCAGCCTTTCATCTCTGAGGCAGCACCTCAGAGTCTCTCTAGGCATCAGAACACCTTGGTAAGAAACAATGCAGACCCAGTAATAACTTTGCCACCATTTTTTTGCTCCCTGTGTATGGCTGTCCTTTGAGGGTCGGCGAGATGGCTCAGCAGGTTAAAGGTACTCTCGGAGCAGGCCTGGCAACCTAAGCTCATCCTCAGATGTAAAAGAGAACTGAATCTACCAGGTTGTCATTTGAACCTCATACGTGTGTGCCAGTGCACATACACAGAGACACACACGGACACGCACACAAATAATAACAAAATAAAGGACACAGAATGTTCTGCTGACCAGCTTTAGGCTTTTGAAGTGCCTAATCCTCATGGACCTCTTGTAAATGAGAAACTTTGCTTCACAAAAGTAAAAGATGAAAACAGCACTAAGTTCCAGCCAGCTGTTTACTGGCAGGTTCTTTTGGAGACATAAACACAGTTGACTGGAAAAAGCGATAGGGATTGGAGCCTGTCTCGCTTCAGGAGGGTGACAGAGCAGGCATTAGGCCTTCATGCTGGGGGAAAAAATAACATCCCCCTCTTTCCTTTTTAAAGCCAGGCAGGCCTTTAGGCAAACTGATGAAAACGAAAGGTCAGTTTCTCCCAAGCCCGCCTCAGTGCAAGCGTGGGGGCATGTTAATAATGGCAATCCCATTATTTTCTTACAGTAGGCAGGAAGTGCTGTCTACACCCATTAGATCTGTTTGAGTGGCCTCTGGCTGGAAATGAAGAAAAATTTAGTTTTCTGACTTGCAGGGAAGAAGGAGGAAGAGAAGGAGAAGGAGGTCTCAACAGTGTACTGTAGAGACACACTGTTAGAGTAAGAAGGATCATTTTAAAAACGTTAAAGTTTTTCCTTTTAATTTTTGGGCCATTTATTTGGCCCTTTCCCATATGGAAATCATGGACAGGTTTATGTGCAAGTAGTTAGCAATGTAGACAGCCTTTCCTGATGTATGTTAGAAATGACCCAAGTTTGGCTGGGTGGCTTCCTTACTTTTCTTTTTTTTTTCTTTTATCTCTTCTCTTCTTTTTTCTTTTCTTTTTATCTTTCTCTGACTCTCTCTTTCTTAATTTCTTTCAGCCATTTGTTTGCAGACTGCCCCATTGCTCCTCAGTACTCTGGTAGTTGGCAGCCTGCTTCTCACAGATCACCTTTCAGATTCAGAAGCAGAGCTCAGGGGCTGGGGAAGCAGCTCAGCTGGCAGAGGGCTTCCCTTGCATGCACCAAGCCCTAGGTTGGATCTCCAGTGCCACATCAAACTGCCATGGTAGGACACATCTGCAATCTTAGAACCCAAGTGTCAAAGGCAGAAGGGTTAAGAGTTCAAGTCCATCCAGGCTTCGTATTGAGCTTGAGGTCAGCCTGGGTTACATGAGATTCTTTCACGAACACATATGTGTGCACACTCACAACATTCATGTTGGAGACAATCTGTATATTCATTAGGGCAAATAGTTACTTTGTGATTTCTTTTTATTTTTCTTGAAAAATTTTATCTTATTTTTTAAATGTTTTTTTATTCAAGTTACATCTCCATCACAGTCCCCTCCCATCACCCCTCCCTCTCACCCTCTCCCCCTTCTCTCAGAACTCAATTCTTTTCTTTTTGGGTAATTGGTCCTTAATTATGAAAATTATAAGGTATAACATACATTCCAATGTCTAATCAATACATATTTTGCAATTGATATTAATATTCCATTATCCCTCTATCTCCATGAGTTTAAAGTTCTATACCTAACTCAGAAACTGGAAACAACCCATTGTCCCTCAACTGATGAATGGATAAAAAAAAATTGTGGTACATTTACACAATGGAATATTACTCAGCTATCAGAAACAAGGAAATCATGCAATTCGTAACCAAATGGATGGAACTAGAAAAGCTCATCCTGAGTGAGGTAACCCAGACTTAGAAAGATATACATGGCATCTACTCACTTATAATTGGATTTTAGCCTTATAGTACAGGATAACTATCCTACAACCAACAGACCAAAGGGGTCAGGAACACAGACTTTGTTACCCATCAATGGGTCAATTCGCCTTAGGAGTGCTACCATGTAGGCCCCCAGTGCAAGAGGAAGCTCTTAGCCCTCATGTGACTGTTGAGCTGAGAGGGGCTGATTTGTAGGGACACTCCACATCGGAGAAGTGGGATGGGTGGGAGAGGGTAGGAGGGTGGAACTGGGAGAGGTGGAAAGAGGATACTGTGATGGAGATGTGACAAATAAACATTATAATAAAAATAAAAAAGGAAATAAAGGAGAAAATCATGTACTTATGCATTATAATAAAAAATAAAAAAGGAAATAAAGGAGAAAATCATGTACTTATGCTATAATTTCAAAAATAAAAATGAAAATAAAAAAAATTTAGCATTCAGAAAATGCTAAAAAACAAATTGGCTGCAATGGTCAACTACAGTCATCCTTCTCAGGTCTCTGATGTGGTTGAAGACTAGATAGTTATAGTCTCACAGTTAAATTTTAAGTTGTTTAGGAATTAAATGGATGTTCTAGGTATATTTTTGTTTTTCAAGACAGGGTCTCTCTGTGTATCCTTAGGTGGCCTAGACTCACTTTGTAGACCATGCTGGCCTTGAACTCAGAGATTCTCCTGTCTCTGCCTCCAGAGTACTGGAATAAAGGCATGTGCCACCATGCTTGGCTACTTTGTGGTTTCTTTTTTTTTTTTTTAAAGATTTATTTATTATGTATACAGTGTTCTGTCTGCAGGTATATCTGCAGGCCAGAAGAGGGCACCAGATTTCATTATGGATGGTTGTGAGCCACCATGTGGTTGCTGGGAATTGAACTCATGACCTCTGGAAGAGCAGCCAGTGCTCTTAACTGCTGAGCCATCTCTCCAGCCCATACTTTGTGGTTTCTATAAGAAGAAAAGGAATAGTATTGTTACAGAGAAAGAAATTATGTGAACCTATTGTCATATATGACAGCCTTAGTCTGTCACCGTTAGAGAATTAGTCTCGTGGGTGCCTTGGAATCTGTACTAATTGATTTTATATGTGCTGTGTTTAAGAAGATTTCTTTTTTTGTTTGATAATCATTTTTTTAATCTTTGCTTTTCTTTCAAGCCAATAGCTCTTTATTGCTGTTTTGATAGATTCTTTGATTTATTGAGATGTTTTATTATGGTTTCTCATGTGTCTAGTTTATTCTGTCTCTATCATTCAGTATCTATGAAGTATATCATGAGAGGAAGACCTTGAGTCACAAGGACGTGCTTAAAATCATGAGTAACCTTGTAGAAGGAGCAGCTACTTGAGTCAGTGGGAGATGGCTCTTGTCATAGTGAAGAAAGCCTCGTGGGTTAGCCCTGTGGCTCAGGCTGTATGTTAATTTACGTTGACTACATGTACACATAGAACGTTCCTCGCTTTCTGAAGTGGTACGTAGGAAAGCAAGGACCACCCAGTGTCTTTGTAGGATGACAGCTGTGAACTGAGCATGGTTTGTTTCACCAGCTGTTTTCCTTCTCTGTTAGTAAGGCATTGGGTACAGGGCTGCCTGCAGGGTTGGCCCCTTTACCTCTGACAAGTTATCCACGTTAGTTAATGTTATTACGGTTATCATGGCCACCAGCATTTTCCATGTGCATTTGCCTCATTTATGACAAATTCATACAAGAAATCAAGCATGTAATCAGCATTATGACTTTATCCTTTGAACGATAGCATCTCATATGATATATATCAGAGGTAATGCTTCTCTACCCTTTTCCAAATTTTATATTTCGTTTATAAAATGATTGGACTTTCTTTGACCTTTGCTATATCAGGGGCTAGAGGACCCACAGACTGTTGTGTTGGGGTACCTCTGGGAGCAGTTCTCAGAACTCTCAACATTAATAGTGACCTGTGACATGGGGACTCTGAGGTTATACATAGCAAAAGAGTTAAAAAGGCTTTGGAATTTTTCTCTTGCTAGTCAAAGATTTGGGAGTAAAATTTTTTATGTGAAAAATTACTTGCTTGGGTATTTAAGTTTAAAAATAGTTGTATGAGTTGTTATTAACGCTCTGGACAGGTGTGGAGTGATGCATGTATTGGAGATATATCTAACGTATGTACTTCAGTTTGTCAAGAAATTAGGGCACAGATACAGGTTAGGTGTACTTGTTTGTTTTTCAATAATGCAATTCATTTTGCCATGGAAAAGCAATCTTTGAACACATTTACTTGATAACTTGTATAAACTTGCTTAACCTTGAGCATAATGCTGTCTTATTTTTTCCAGGATGCGGGCCTAATGCTTGCATATAAGGATGCTACCATCCAGTCAGTCAAAGCTAATTGGTAGATATTCCTATCCTTTTGACTTGACTATTAAGAACCTTCATTTAGAAATGTTTCGAACCAGTTAGCCACCCTGTGATCTTTAGCATTAGGGAATTCCTATTTTGGTTTTCTAGGAATGGTGATTTACCCAGGAAGTCAGTTGCTATAGAAAGTGGGAGATGTTTGTTCTGAATTACCAGTGTTTCCTTCTTACTAAATGCCTGCTTCTTGTAGAATTATTAACATCATGAAAGATATCCACAGTGGACAGTCAGACCAATGGATGCTTCTGGAAGCTTCTTTCTTTTGGGATTCTTATGACTCAGTCTTGTACCAGACCCCACAAAAGGTATAAATGACAGGTGGAGACTTTTAGGAAAGATTCATGTAAAAAAAAATTTTTTTTTTTTAATTTAGTTGTGAGAGTACGGGTGCCTGTGGCGGCCAGAAGTAGGCTAGAGATCACTTGGAACTGGAGTTACAGGCAGTTGGGAACCTCCTGGTACAGGAGCTGGGAACCAAACTCGGGTCCTTTGCAGGGGCAGTACATGCTCTTCACTGCTGTGCCATCTTTCCAGCTCCAGATGGGGTTCTCATCCACACTAGGGCTCTTGTCTTCTGGGTGTCACGTGTACTACTTTTGGGGGTGTAGGTTTATAGGTTCCGAGTTGGTGCTAGTGTGGCCAGTGACGAAACCTGTTATAAGTCCGTCCCATCCCAGCTCCTCTCCTGTAAACTGTCCTATGTGGAAGAAGCTGGATACAGTTTTAGGTTTTCCTCTGTATTCCAGAGCTTATCATGCTGACTTTTATCCCCCCCCCCCACCACACACACACACAATGGGGAGAACACCTTTAAATACGGTCCATGCCATACATTTCATTTGCCCTTAAGAAGAGGAGGAAGATGAGTGGATCAGATGAGTCACGTGGACCGGTGTCCAAACTCAAGCCTGTCTGCTGTCTGCTCAGGGTGGTGCTTTGAGTGTGACAAGGCAGTGGGTGGGGTGCCGTGGACTTCCGATTCCTCTTCCATTAGTTTCCCACTGAAAATATGAATCCACTGAAATCAGGCACCGTGTGTTTCTTGTTCTCTTACACATAGTGTCTGGCAAACAATGCGGGCTCAATTAGTGTTTATTGAACGGGGGACTTAATGACAGAGTAGACATCTGATGTTTTGATGTAGGGATGACATTTCAACCAGTAGGATACTCCTGTTAGATTTTCACTTGAAAGCAGTGTTCTAATTCTATTTTCTTGGAACTGTAGGAAAATTTCAACTAAAGATGGCTACTGTGTTCCCTGAATATGTGTGCAGACAGAAAGAATTGTAGTGTTCAGGCCAAGTTCGCTGTGTTTGCAGATAATAAAACTTCACTCCACCTGACTTACTCAAAGGGCTTTACTTACTGGAGGGAAATGTGGGCCGTGGGAGCCCAGGCTGTGTTCCTTCCTCCCTCCTCTTCTTCCTTTTCTTCCCTGACACCCATCCTGTAGAATTAGAGTTTATGCTATGTGGAGGCTGGATGTTTCTGAAGTTACAAAGTTAAGTTATATCTGGAGTTTTTGGAGACAGGGCCTTATGTAGCCCAGGCTGCCTTGGACTTCTGTGCCTCCGCCTCCTACCTCCCAAACGCTAGGTGTGTAGGCGTGTGCACCATGCTTGCTTTATGTGCTGCAGGGGTCAGACTCAGGATGTCAAGCATGCTGGGCAAGCACTGTAGCAGCTGGGCTATATAACCCAAGCCCTGTAGTTATATCAGTTTTCCTGCTTCCAGCATGGCCTGGTTTTTATATTCCTTTAAAGATTAAAATTTCTATTACCATTGTGATGTATGAATGTGGATGCTCGTGTGCTATGACACTCATGTGGGCGCCAGGGGAAACGTTTGGGGAGTTGGTTCTGCCCTCCCACCATGTGCATTGAGGGGATTTGAACTCGGGTCATCAGGTCCGGGCACCAAGAGCCTTTACCTACTGAGCATGCCCGGCTGACTCAGTTACTGCTTTATTAATAATGGATCTTAAAGGATGGATGATACCTATTGATTCATAGCTACTCTCAAGCAAATTCCTTTGCCTCTGTCATTTGCAGTCTGTGTGGGAAGGGATTGACTGTTGTTCAGCCAGACACTGGTGACCAGTGTTTTCCTTTCTCTCTGTTCCTTTTTAAAACGGAGTGCAGTAAGACACTGCCAGGCCGACTTCTTCCATGAAGTCACCCCCCACGTTGTACCAGCCCATTAACGGCTTTGTGCGGTGGACAGGAAATGGTTCTGTTTGTACAAAGTTGCACAATCTTAATGAAGTCAGGGCAGAGAGCCAAGGGCACCTCTGGGGTTTCTTCATGCTACCCTTTCAGTTCCACACACGAGTGTGCGTGATCCAGGTTACTGGGGATGCGTGCTAGCATGGGACTTTCGTCTGTCTGTGTGGTCACATGTGTAGGGACACGGAGGAAAGTGGTGTGAGACTCATATGAGTCTTCCTTGTTCTTAATGGCTTCCCACACAGACTGTGAGGGTGGCCTGATGCTGGTGCCTGCCGGCCTGGGCCTGAAGGGATCAGTCCCCTTCTGTCCTTTAGCAGACCCTCTTGAAGGCTCTTGACAAACTGACCACTTTTCTTTTCTAGGGCTGGCAAGGAGCTTTTCCTTTGTCCCTACCTGTGCCCATACCTGCCTCCCACACCGCAGTTGTCAGCTACTTTTCTTCTTCTTGAAAGTGGCATTTTCTGTTTGTCCCTGGTGATTGTAGGCAGAATCTGGTCATTTTTACCAGATCTGGTGATTTTAGCGGAGCTGATTTCATATATAATATTTTAACACACTTCTTTTTTGGCTTATTTATTTGAAGTAGGGACTCAAGCTTGCTTTGCAGCTGAGTCTGTCCTTGAACTCCTGATTCTCTTGCCACCACCCCTCTCCCCATGCTGCGATGAGAGGCATTTGCCACCAGGCCCAGCTTTCTGCCTACATCTTAGTGTGCTCACCGGCCCCTCCCTTCTTTTACCCCTTCCCCCCTTCCTCTCTTTCCTTCCCATTTTGATTTCTAATGGTTCTTTCCCGAGTCCCATATACTATGGTGAGGGTGTGATGCTAAGTAAGTAATTAAATGACTAGCCTGCGACAATGACGGTAGAACCGAGTGTGAATGGAGGCGGAGTCAAGAATTGTCTTCCTCAGCCCTCGGACCCTTTGACAAAAAGTTGCTGTGACCTTCCACTGTGGAAGCCTGCTCCACTCCCGTCAGTGGTTGAGCTCACTATCGATGGAGCCACCGGCATTTTTTAATGTACATTGTGTCTTAGCTGTATTTTTCATTTGTTAAATGTTTGTGTGTTTATTATATACTTTTTGTTTGCTTGTTCTTTGAGTCATTTCATGTAGCCCAGGCTAGCTTTGTTGTGGAAGCTGGCCTTGAACTCCCAGTCCTCTGCCTCCAACTTTCAAGTACTGTGATTGTAGTCTTGAGATAAACACTCTGCTTTTTGATGCATGCTTTTGAAGGATGTCTTGTTTTTTCGTGTATTTCCCCATTTTTCTTCAATTATTCTCTATTTCCTTAAAATGGCACAGCATTCTCAGTCTTTGCTGTTCTATCATTTGACATTTATATCGTCACTTCCCCCTGGAGCCTTGCTTTGCTTGTTATTGTCTATACTTTGTGTGTGTGTGTGTGTGTGTGTGTGTGTGTGTGACTGTGTGTGTGTGTGTAAAACATACTGTGCTTGTGAAGGTGCGAGGACACTTTCAGGACTCAGTTCCCTCCTTTCACTGTGAGCCTGTGGGTCCCAGGAATTGAACTCAGGCTGTCAGGCTTGTGTGCCGAGCACTTTAACTGCAGAGCCATCTTGGGGCTCTGCTTTTGATTTTAGATCCTCCCTGTGTTAGGCTGCTCACCACACTGCTGGTGTCCTCTTGCTAACCACTCTGCTCTCAGCAGTTTTCTTTGCTGAGATCTGCCACAGAGGCTCCACGCAGACATGTGACACCAAGTCTCTGGGCAGTGTAATTCTGTCGGTGTCCCTTTTCCTTTTGTGGTCCTGCAGAAAGGAGCCTGCCCTCTTCCTCTACCACAATTTCCGGTTCTCTGTGACTTCATGGTAAGTCACTAAAGTCACCAGTCCCTTCTCCTTTCCCAGGGCAGCTCATGAGGGTTGTACCCAGAATTGATGCTGGACATCGAGTGGTCATAGATTCAGTAATGAGAAATCACAGTTTGAAGGTAAAGCAGTCAGCAAAGAAAGAGGGCTAGACAGATAATTTGCTCAGGACTTTGTATGCTAGGTGAGCACTTTACTTACTATCTATGTTGCAAGCTCTCTAAGGAACACATTTCTGTTGTTGTTAAGTCAAAGATATTTTATTAAAGTAGCCTGATTGGGAGACCCATTATTACTTAGTTTATATTTTTATTTAAACCTGTCTACAGTTTTCTTTGAGATCCACAGGTCCTTTACTTGTCTGTAGAGCTCCATATGGCTTCTCCTTTAGAAGCTGTTTTTGCCACTGCTGTATCCTGTACAACTTCAAGTTATTCAGTTTTAAAATGTTCTCCTGAGATAATGTAGCTCTCCAGTGCTAAATGGAAAGGTGACTTTCATTTCTTTGAATTCTTTCCCTCCCAGAAAGGTTTTCCCAAACTCTTTGCTGGTTGATATCACTGCTCCAGGGGAAGAGTTTCAAATATATTTTTAATTAATTAATCAATCAGTCAATTAATTAGTGTGTGTGTGTGTGTTGTGTACATGTGCAGGCCAGAGGTAGACATTAGGTGTCTTTTCTCATTCCTTTCCACCTTTATATTCTCACTGAACATAAAGCTCACTGATCTGGATATGTTGGCTGCCCAATGAATTTTAAAGATCTACTTGTCTCTACACTTAACCCCGCCCCCTACCTGCAGTGCTGGGGTTACAGGTGTGCTCTAGGGTGTCTCTCTTTTACGTGTATTCTGGGGATCCAGACTCAGACCCTCATGTCTAGGTGGCAGGTACCTACTGAGCTACCTCCAAGCACTGACTATCCAACTGAAACCCCTGGACGTTCAGGTGCCCGCCAGTGACAGAGAACATGAAATTGGTTGGACTTTGCAGACTTGTTTTTTTGGGCTGAGATCATGAGCATTGTTATTTCATTCACCTCTGCTATTGGGCCTGGTACATGATAACTGGCCATATGGGGTACTGAGGAAGAAAGGGAAAGGGATGTGTTGCTGACCTCTGGGTTTAAAAAGAAGTTCCTGCCAACGTACAGGTTGCCGTCAATCCAGAGGTCATGACCACTGTTGCCTGGTGTGTCATGTAAAGCACGTGACTGTGATGCTTGATGTCACTGCAAGGGACAGATGTTTAAAACTTCTCCTGTGCAGTCTCCATAGCAGTAATAAATGCATACAGCCAATCTAGTCCAGAGTTGGCCCTCTTCAGTGACACTCACAGATGTCCTACTTCTGTCTATACAATAGTGTAGTAAGGCCATACACACAAAGAATGTTGTCTTCATTCAAAGTAACACTGTTGCTGCACTGTTCACAGGTTTCATTGGAAGCACGTTGTTTTTACTGCATGTGTGAACCTCCAGGGAGCACAGAGGATATGAGGTGCTCTCCTTGGCTGCTGCTGGAGACGTGGCAGTTACTGATCTGTCATTTACTTTGCAAAGGAATTACGAAGTTTTTGGCCCTGTGCCTAGAGTAGCTCCAGATGGTGAGAAAAGACTAAAGTCAGAAAGTGTATTGCAATGAAAGACCTGGGCTGGTCGTATTTGTATGAAAACACCGCCTTGGCACTGTATCCCTCTGCACAGCTTCCTCCCCACCACCTTCTCCCTCAGAGAGGGCAAACTGTGGCTCTGGACTTACAGAATCTAATATTCTGAATACCTTTGTTCTTGGTGAGAGTGGTGTGACTGGGTGATGTGTGGTCAGTATGCTTGCTCTGTCTTTGGTGGTTTCATATTTACAAGGCACGCCCCAAGACTTGGAATGCGTAGCTAGACCATGGCTACTCTAGCTGTTCTAGTATAGGTAGGAAGCTTCATTGAGGTTGCCTGTGCTGCTCTGATAGTCTGGCTTTTAGCTCCCACTGGTTATTAAGTAGCTTTTCTTACTTCATCTCCCAAGACTACACTAAAACCTCATTGTTGCCATAGTGACCACAGAATCCTGTGGAAATAAGGGAGATGAACAGTGGAAGGGGTCAGGCCACTAAGCAGTGGTCACCAGGATTTGCTGTTCTAGGCACCAGAACTTCCTTTAATTACACTTAAATATGAAAATTCCATAATGAAACACATTAATGTGCACTAGCCTAAAAATTAAAAGCTACACCTATTTACTTAGTTACTTACTTACTTACTTACTTACTTACTTACTTATTTATTTATTTATTTATTTATTTATTTATTTATTTATTTATTTATTTATTTATTTATTT
>CAJQZJ010034361.1:848387-913085 GCA_907164525.1 Lophiomys imhausi
TTTATTTATTTATTTATTTATTTATTTATTTATTTATTTATTTATTTTTGAGGCTGGGTTTCTGTGTAGCCCTGGCTGTCCTAGAACTCACTCTAGACCAGGCTGGCCTCAAAACTCAGAGATCTGCCTGCCTCTGCCTCCCAAGTGATGGGATTAAAGGCCTGCTCCACCATCGCCCAGTTATAATTCTTCTTATTAATTGTAGGAGGGGATATTGTGATTCTTAGTTTCCAGATGAGAATAGTGAGACTCAGGGAGGATTCAGTATCTGCTCAGGCTAACAGCTGGGGAACTCCCTGCAGGCTTCCCCCATCCAGCTGTGGTGAAATTGTGATAAGTTCTCTGCTCATTCAGGTGGTGGCCACAGGCTTCATGAAACACGGCTTTTCCCCCTGGGAAACTCGAGGCTTGCCTGAGTTGAGCCTTTTAAGTAAAGCTTGGTCACAAGGCTCCGATTAAGTCCCAAACTGGCCTGTTGCTCTAACAGCTTTACGTTACTTTTGTGGTTATTGAGTAACTTGGGAAGTTAGAAAACCATTAACACCATTTCATGTTTTCGAAGAAAATGGTGCCGATGAAGGAAGGGGCGTTATATTGCATACTTCAGACAGGAGTATTTATCTCTTTTGAGATTTCGATATATAATGGAGATAAATATTTTTAAATGACTGTTTGACTATTTCCTTTAAGAGGTTGCAAAGGTGTTGGGTGTGGGTGATGCTTTTGAAAACCTTTTACTGAAAACTGTACAGAATTATCCTGTGATTGTTCAGTAGCAGACGTAAGATCCCTTTATTTTGTGCCCTTGGGGTTTGAAACAGTTCACCCTTTCCTCTTGCTTGAGTTCCTGCTCCAGAGGGAACAGTTGCTTAGATGGACACTGGTTCTGGAGCGGCCTCTTCTTACTAATCCCTCCCCATAGCTAGTCTCCATGAACCAGCAGAATTATAGCTGCCCTGCTTCATTTGTCAGACCTTGCACTGTTTGGATCCTATTCCTGCAGCAGTGTGGTGATCGATCACCTTGCCTCAATTAGTTCTTGAACTCTTTTGGGGCTGAGATCTAAACTGTAGGAGGAGCTGTCCTGACTGGACACTCGTGCACTTTTTGAAGTTCCCGTGCTTTTTTGATGAGAAGAAAGAAGGGTATGGAGGTGAGTTCATCAGCCCTGGCACCAGAGTAAGGCTGTTTTTTCTCCTGTTACTTTATTTCAATTGTGAATGATACATTATAAAAGATTAAAGCAAAAGAACATTTCCTTAATTTGTTTTAATGTATTAAAAAAGAAGACAAGCTACTGTGAGTCAGAGCTATATTTTCAACAACAGTTTATTGTTGGAGACAAAGTCTATTGTAGGGTAAGTTTTAGTATACTTTTTGTTCTTTCTTGAATTAATAGAATGTGATGTCATCATCCTTGAAACAAAGTTACTGATAGGCCTGGTAAGAGTCTGGAGGTTTGCATCTTCCCATCTGTTGTGGTCTAAGAGCTTGCGGTGTAGGCTAGGGAGAGTGTTACTTCTGTTACAGAAAATAAGTTTACTGTGACTTCTTTACCCCTGTGAGGAACCTTTCTGCCGTTCCTCTCTTCTGCTTGTTTTTAATAGAGTTGTGGGAATCCTGTTGCCTCCAGGGCCTTCCTGCTCACAGTCAGCTTGCTGCTTACAGGGGCTGCCCAGGATGCCTGCTCCGATCTTCCTCCTCATAGTCACACGGCTGCTGCCTCATCTTTGTGTTCAAGTCTTAGTTTTCAGGGCCATCCTGATGGAAGTCACATGATATCTCTCCTGTTAGCTTTCTGTCTCACTGTGACAGTGCTTGAGGGAAATATATTTAAAGCAGGAGAGATTTGTTTGGCTTCCAGTTCTGAGGTTTTAGTCCATGTCCTGGGGGCTTTGCTGTCTCTGGGCCATTGGCATGTCAGAGTAGCTGTGGCTTTATTGTTTCTGGGACAGGTCAGAGTGGCAAAGCTGCTCATCCCACCATGGCCAGGAAGGAGAAAGGTGCGATGTGGGAGGAGCCCAGTGACTTGTTCAAGGGCCCATGTTGGCTTGAGTGTTCCCACCTGCTAGTGGTACCATAGGCTAGAGACAAAGCCTTTGAATGGTTTTAAAATCCAACATATAACAGCCCCCACCATGTTTTCAGGGGCTTCTCTTTTATCTTTCATGTGTTGTCACTAGTCAGAGGGTCACTTCCCCTCACTAGACTTTTGATGCTGTGCTTCTTCACAAGGAGTGTAGTGACCCTTTTAAAAGTCCCAGGACCACAGCCATTTGCTGTGGGATGTAATTCTGAACACAGAAAAGAAAGGAAAAAAAACAAACAAACAACAACAACAACAAACCAACCAGACCCAAAAACAGCTCTTAGCCTCCCAGCACTCACTGCCTTGTGTCCTGAGAAGTTTACTTGAATTAATGTGTTTCCTTTAGAACTGCTAAAGTGCTGGACCAGAACCCATTTCAAAATTTTTGTTTGAAGAATAGTTTATGTAGGAATAAGAATGTTTTGTAGGGAAACTTAGTAATAACACCTCTGGACATAGCTCTCACTACCTACTAGGTTCTAAGCACTAGAATGTTTTGTAGGGAAACTTAGTAATAACACCTCTGGACATAGCTCTCACTACCTACTAGGTTCTAAGCACTTTGCACAATTGGTCATGAGGAGCTTGCCGTCACCTCCACTTGGTGAGTGAAGACAATGAGACCCTGGGGTGCCGTGCCTCAGAGCAGCACCAGTAACTAACAGAACAGAGTTGTCCCTCTTCCTGTGTGTGAGACGGGAAAGGACCTAACGTGAGCTCTTCCTGAAACGCCAGATTCCTCTGCAAATGTGTTCCGTTGCACATTTCCTTGTGTAGTGTGGTGGTTTGGTCAGCTCACTGGACTGTTGCTGTAGCATTATTGCGAGCCTCTGTGACCTGGAACTGCCCAGGGAGATGTGTGCGATCTGCCTTGGCTTTAGTGCGTTCAGAGCATTGTGCTGCAGGAGGTGGTCCTGATGCTCCCCTGATTGCAGGAGACAGTTTTGAATATCTCTTTTTATTGTTGTGGGGGCACTAAAAGAATGAACCTGAGAGCCTCATGCCTGCTGGACAAATGTGTGCCACTTAGCTATACCCCCAGCGTCTTTTGTTTAATATCTTTTTTTAGATCATAGTTTTCTTTATTGATTGTGGATGTGTGAGTGTAGGGGTGCACATATGCCAAAGCCAGTGCCTATGAAGAGCGGGGGATAGATAGCTTGGGGGAGTCTATGCTCTCCTCCCCTGTGGGTTCCTGGATTGAACTTGGGTCTTCAGGCCCTGATTTGAGTATAAGACTTTATGAGATCCAATCAGGTGTTTTTGGGTATTTGCTTATTTTACTCTGATAGAAAAACATTTTGAAAATGTTTGCTGTCTTTCATGCGGCTGGAATGAGCATCATGTTCTATGAAGAGAACAGTGGATTTTACAAGTAGTCACTGTTGCATGCCTCTGTCCCATGGTTTGTCCTGGTTCCCAGCTCCACAGTCTGATTTTTTTTTTTTCAGGGAACCATGATGATGTGTTGGCCAAGTAGCTCTTTATGTCTTTCTCTCCAGGAAGGAATCCTGGAATCCCACTGACAATTCCACACAGGTTATTTTCTTCTCCTTGTGGATCAAATCTAAATAGCGTACTAGCCTGAAACCATTTCCAGAGAGGCCACTAAAATAACTTGCACGTTGGTGCCTGGTGCTTGAGTGACACTGTTTATAAAACAGTTTCCTGTATATTATATGTCGTATTCTCATGGTGACCTTCTGAAATAAACAAAGCAATTATTATTGTCACAGTGAACAGGTAAGAAAAGCCAGTCTGAGAGAGCTTGCCCTTCCTTTAAACACAGAACAACAACCCAATTTCAAGTCCCCACTCCTTTTCTTTCTAGTGCAGAATGTCTGAAATCGCTAATCTATAACTGAAAATATGCAGGCATGTATCTTCTACATGTTTGGCATCAGGTGGAAATGTTTTCAGCCTGCTATAATTTTTTTCTGACTGTTAATAGAGAATATTGACATTTTTCTTTATAGCTGGGGACAGGAGTTAAAAACATAGGCGTCACCATAACTGTAACTTTCTAATTACAGTTCCAGTGCCAAACTGGTTCCATCAGTAGACTGCCACCTCAGCCTGGTTTTTGTTTGTTTATTTCTTGGACAGAAAAGGCACATTCTGAACTCAAGAATTATGATATCAAAATAAGACCCCTGACTATTTCTGTAATGTGTTAGCTAATTTGCCCTGTGGTTGAGTCTGGAATTGGTAAAGAATGAGATGAAAATCCAAAACCGAGTCACATGAAGGAATTAGCACTCCTTTGGGCTTCAGGTCCCTTGGGCTGATCATATTCACTGGCTTGTACTGTTGACAAATGGTCCTGAGGAGGACAGAAGTGAGTACTCTTTACACTTGTCTTTTTTATTGGGAAAAATATTGTTTGTAAACTTTTAAACTGTTGCACAAGAGCATAATGCTCTTAAGACTTATTTTAAATACTATAAGAAATAAAACCAGAGTTTTTTTTTTTTAAGTTATTTTTGGTGAAAATTTTGTTTTGTGAAAAGTCATCAGGCTTAGGGAGCCAAACAGAAGGACTCACTTCTGTTTTTCTAGTGCTGGGGATCAGCCCTAGTACCTGGCATGTGCTAGCCAAGGCTTCTCCTTAACTGTAACCCCAGCTGTTGGAGAAGGAATCCTATTTTGTCTCCTCTGGGCTGTGTTGGAATTGATGGAGACTTGCTGTCACAGTAGGTGCACGCACACATAAGAAAGAGCAAACTTTTTTTAAGTAGAAAAGGCTATGAGCGTCTTTTTGAAGGCTTTGAGAACAAAAGGGCTGCAGGGTTTAGTAAAAACAAGTGCCTGGTGAGTTTGACTCCCAGAGAGGTGGAGGGAGGGATTCTGCAGAGCCGCCTTCTGACCTCCACCCAACCCACAATAATAATAATTAAGCAGACATTTAAAAAAATTATGTTTAGTAATTCACTTATAGTACTTCGAGGGTAAGTCCCTTAAAAATAACTCATATTTACTGTGTGTAGTGGTTTCGGTAGTGGAACATGGGTGTTCATATAAATCAATGTGTTCTAATGGAGGTCAGGAGACGAACTGTAGGGAAATCCAGTCTCTCCACCTGGTGCTATTCCCCACCCATTGAACTTGGGTCATCAGACTGGGTGGCACACCTCTTTACTACTGAGCTGTCTGTCTTGCTGACTCACGGGGGAGGATTTATCAGTAACAGCTCTGCTAGAGAGCCTCACTTGGCTTATAAGGTGAAATACATGTATTTCACCCCATAGGAAGCCATCTCTGTTCTTTCTTTAGTGAAAACATGGCATTTGATCCGGGGATGTAGCTCAGAAAGCTTGCCTAACATACATGCACCCTGGTTCCATCTCTGGAACTTCACAGAGCAGCTATGATAGTCATGCGTGAACCCCCAACATTCAGGAGGTACAGGACGGACAGAGGATCAAGCTCATCTTTGCTTCCCTGGGGAGTGTGAGGCCAGCCTGGGCCACATGGAACCCTCTGTCAAAACAACAGCATCAGCAAACCCAAAGATCATGGCATTCCATAGCATTGGCTGCTGAGTAGAACTTTTGAAATCACGGAATACCCAGTCTGTATTATCTAATAAAACTGGTCCCACACAGCCATGAGCACTTGAAATGTGGCTAGTGAGACCAAGCAACAGAATTTAAGATTTTTTTTTTTTTTTTAGTCTTAATCAACTTTTAAACTTGACAGGGAGATTTTATATTAGAACCTGGAAGAATATTTAGGGTCTGTCTTTTCTTGGGATGATGACCATATCTTGACATTTTTGTGACTGTCAGTGTATTGGCCTTATTAGGGTAGTTTGTGATTGTATGATTACATAGTAGTGATGTTAATGAGGGTGAGGATAGGTTTACAAATCAGATAATTGAATGTTTGAAATTATAATGCCTCAGAACCAAATTCTGTTTGATTGCTCACATCAGACATTGCCAGCCTCCCACATCTGGAAGCATCCCCTTGTTAATTCCTTTGTAGCTCAGCGAAAGTTGCTTTGAGATGGCTTTACCTTTTCCAGCCTTGTGGAGCAGTTCTCTCTTTGTAAAGAGTTTGGTCAAGCTTGATAAGATACTAAAATGGACTTCCTGGGCTCACAGCGTTCGAGGTGAAGCCAGTGTGTACCTTGTATCTTCCTTCTGCAGCGAGGCTCTGCAGAATCCTGTTGACGGGGGTTCCTGCCTGTGGAGGAGCCTCCGGTAACTCGGTAACCCTGAAGCCTTGTTTCATTTAGAATGAGATCACGTAAATATGCTGCTCATAGTGCACTTTCATCTCAGCCTTTATGAGGCACTGAAGTCTGATGACTTTAATCTGTTTTTTATAGTGATGAAAAGGGTCTAGGTGGTTGGGCCACTGGCCGTGCTGGAGCTCTGAAGCCAGCCGAGTCTCCAGGTGGTGGCAGGTTTGGATGTTAGCCCTCAGCTGACGAACGTAAACATGTCTGAAGTCCTCATTTAGCAGTGCTGGCACAGACTCTTTTATGTTTATGGGCTTGAACTCCTAACGTTAGCAGCAAGTACTTTAGCCAGGAACACTTAACCAGGTACTTGTTAAAAGCCTTGGGTCTAGAATTTTGCTTTGAAAGTCCCCCCACCCCCCAAACAAAGAGCTTGTTCTTCAAACATGGAGAGTAAATAGGCAAACAAAATTACTTTTCTATTGTGTATTTTTTTTCCCTCTTACACTCTTGACTCTTCTTAATTACACTACCTTGGAAGCCAGACCTTTTGACACAAATTTTGGTGATTGTTGAGAATATCTTCAAGTAAGAGATGTATCCCATGGATGGCTTTGGTTATGACCTTGGCCTGCAAATTGACTGAACCCTGTTAGACTTCTTCTTTGCAGCCAGTTAATAGAAAGGGTACTTCTATCCTGAGGGAGGTATTCATGCATACTCTGGCTTGTGGTCACGGTGACTGCCTCTGAGGTGTCCTTCTTGCTGTGCAAGTAGAAGTGTTCTACCAGTCAGGTATTCAAAACTATCCCTCTCTTTGTAGATTCTGTGGCTTCCATAACTGAGCTGCCAACTGGACTCATGAAATCAACCTCTCCCATACATAGAACATACAAGGATTCGTAATGACATTTGGTTCTTGATTTCTTTATTAAATTACATTAGGTACTTTTTTTTGTATGTTGTATATATATCCACATGTGCGGATGTGTTCTACTTTATTTATGGAGGCAGGGTCTCTGGATGAATTCAGTGCTTGCTTATTTGGCTACTGTATCTAGCCAGCTTGCCCCAATCCCTCTGTCTTTTCTCTTGTCTCTCTGCTCACTGAATGCTGGGATTCTAGGTGGGCTCTGAACACCCACCCAGCTGTAACATGGCTTCTGTGGATCTGAACTCTGGTCCTTATGCTTCTGAGGCAAGGGCTTTATCCACTGAGCCAACTCCCCAGCCTTGACCCCTTTTAAAAAAGGAAAAAAAAAGCATAAGGTTAAATCCACACCAAAGACATTCGATGGATCCAGTTCAGAACAAATGATTATTTCATGGTTTTTGTATGTCATAACTAGTTCTACAGTCAGCCATATCTCTTGCTTGCACTGTGGAATCTTCTGGCTGTATTTCATCGTGGTGCAGATATAGTAGCTTGCTATTTTGTATCACTGGTCATGCTTTTAAGACTAAAAAACAAGGTAATTTAAGTTTGTTTCGAGACAAATGGAAAGGAAACTATTTCATAACTATCAGTCACGTGAAACTTGGCAGGCCCTAAGCTCATTAGTGGTCACAGTCACAGGATTGATTGCCAGTCGGGGACCCATGGTTAGCTTATTGCAGAACTGCATCTGCCATAATTGATGTTGTCACCCACACCATTCTGCCAACTTCCTTCCAGTAACAACAGCTTCTTGCTTTCCTTGTGTGGAATTAACTGCAGTTTAAGCATGGTGCAATCAACCCCTCACCCCAATACCATGCTACGGTTGAACCTCAGGACCTTTTGTGGTGGTAGACAAGTGCTCCCTCAGTGAGTGCTCTCCCAGTGAGTAAACCTTAGCTCCTGAACTTGAGGATCTCTTTCTTCCCCTATGTACTGTATCCCTGAATATGGAGAAGGAATAGATCATATTTAGGAACTTTATGAGTTTCTTCTTACCAAGTGGATTAGGAGGAAGAGAGAAAGATTGTCCTAAATCATGGCAATTGTTTCATGCTTTCTTTATAAAATAAATTACAGGACTCAGTGGACTTGATCATATGCAGCAATTTGAGAATATTGAGTAATATGGATATTAAATGGTGGTTGTTGGTTTTCATGGAAACTGGTGGGTTGTTTCCCATGTTTGCTAGAAGGAGACTTTTTTTTTTTTTTTATAAGTGGAATGGGGCTGGGTAATAGAAAAGGAGAGTTGTGCAAACCAGACTCACTAAATACTTCTTTTCTACTTTCTACAGTTACTCACAGCTTAGGGGTTCACCTCTCTTTGTTCAAAGTATCTTTGTTCTCATTAGAGTAATCTAACCCTTATTTTATTAGAGGTGTTTTGTTTTTCTTTAAGGAATAATATTACCATTATTTTATTAAGAGTGAGTAACATAACCAACATACAGGAAATTATTTTATAATTTCAATAAAAATATCCCTTGTGTAGTATGAATATATAAATTAAATTTCAGGTTTATAAACGATTTATATAATTGCTCACGAGTCTGCAAGAAAAAGTTGGAATACATTCCTGTTTCCCTGGCCTGCTCAGGTAGTGTGTATGCAAGGAATGCCTGTTGGTATTGGAGGCTGGGATAATGGGAGGAGCTGGAGGAATTAAAGTGGGAGGAGCCTACCTGCTTCCCTGACCGGAGTGACCTGTGGCTTAGCAGGGGTACTTACTGGAGTTGGAGACTGGGATATAAAGCAACAAGTGCGGGCACGGAGGGAGGTTAGGAAGGGAAGGTCTGTGGGGTCCAGTAGAGGTGGGGCAGACGGCGGGCAGTGGGGCAGGTGGGCACATGGGTGAGGAAGGTCGCAGCGGGTACCAAGCTTGGGGGTGAGACTGAGGGATTGGATCTTGAGGAGCAGACAGGGAGCTGAAGATCTGCAGTCAGCAGGGGTTTTCTGTTCTTCACTTTTGTCCTCTAAAGAAAGTTTGAGCTTTTCCATAATGAAAACATTCATTTTATTTAAGATAGTTTACTTACTTTAACTTTAGTCAAAGAAAAGCTAGCTAATTGTCTTGTAAATTCTATTGTCAGAGGTTCATTATAAATCACTTATTTCCTCTCCCCCCCCACTTCTTTAAATCATGTTTTGGGTTCTTAGTTCTATGAATAAAGTCCCCCCATTGTCTGTATGCTGATAATCCATAATAAGTCTGACTCTCCACAGTATATGGTATTTGTCATGTTGAGCATTGACTGTAAGGAACTAGGTGGACCGTGGCTTCGCGCCTGGCTGCTCCCTTCCTTTGTGCCTTGGCTTTTAGGCATCTTCATTTTGTGAGAAAATCAGACCAGGAAGAACATTTCCTGGTCTCTGTGAATGGCCACGGAATGGGGCTTCGACTGCGATAAAGCATTAGCTAAGCCTTATTTTTAATATCTCTCATTGTTCTGAATGACTCCAGTGTTCATGTAAACACAAATATTTGTATGCACATAACTGAGTCAGAAGTCTCACAGATCCACACTTGCCATTTTTCTTTGCCATGCAGTTCTGTTACTTCTTATGGAAAGAATGCAGTCAGTGACCCAGTAAACTGATTATTTGCTCAGGAGTGGGCTTTGACCTGTATAGTTCAAGCAACAACTTCATAACCACCTAGAACACGTTCGTGTCTCAACTGAGGCGGTTCGGCTGTCACATGCTGCTGAGTGCAAGCTCTTCTGTTTTCTAGCCCGATGGTTCCAGCTCTTAAGATTGTCCTTGTTTGATTTGATTTTTGACTTTAATACCATCCTGAGAACCGTCCTTGGATTTATGGTACTCCAGGTAAAATAATGAAGAAATGCAGTTGCAAGCTGGAATTGGACTGGGACTTCTCTTCCTGCTGGCTTCGTGTTGCTTCTTTGTTTCGTACATTCTTGCCCTGCCCACATTTGGAAGTTCTACTGTGTGTGAAGACAGTTCATGGTTCCTGGGGCCACCACAGCCAGCACAGCAAGAGACTCTGCTCTCAGGTGAACTTTGTAGAGACTTCTCCTAGTCTCCAGGACTGTGACAGTCCATCTATGTACCCAGGCCCTTTCTCACAGGCCTCTGTTTAGTGTTCTGTCATGTGTGGTCCTTTGCAGCGTCTTGTAAAGGTAGTTAGAGCTCAGGTTGTAAGCTCCTCCTGCCTTTTCCACTTGAGCACACATTTTGGCAGAGGTGAAGTGGCAGGGAGAGGGCTATGTATTGTTCCCTTTATGATTTTTAACATGTTGAGCAGGGCAGTTCAGAGTGAGAGCTCAGTTGCTTTGAAGTTCGGAATGGTTTAGGTGAGGTATGTACATTCTCAGTTCAGGTCCCAGGAACATCAGGAGAGTCTTTCGCTCTTTAGGAACATGGCATGTTCTTTGAAAACAAAATTCTAACTTTCCTGGAGTTCTACTGTCCTGGGTAGATTTGTGTCATTGATAGTCTTAGAGGTTGAAATTACTTTTAAAATATCTGTTGTACTGGTATGGCCCTTGTCTTCAAATGTTACATCTGAATTGGAAAACAAAATCTGAATACATAAAATTATCCAAACCAATGATCAAATAACATACATAGGTAATACAACTTTACTATGACTATAGATAAATAAAATTAGACATGAAAGAATAACTGAAGACCTAACATTTGATTGGCTAAAACAAATTAGTAAAATAAAACAAAATGACCACGGTTGTTGTAAGACCGTAATTTAAGAAATCTGGTACATCCTAAACATTTGCATAGGAGAAGTTGCAGTTTCTTTATCTCTTAAAAATAGTCTGAATCTTACCTCTTTTGAAAAATTATCTGATATTTAAATGTTATAGGGGCATGGAAGCAAGGTTCCTCATGATGGTATTCCATGAGGAAGATTGTATGGTCCAGAAGAACGAAGATCATCCTGGACTGGTGTTTATCACACGAGACAGTTTCTTTCCCTTATCTGAAGTGCATTGCTATCAATTAAAGTTTTCTAGTCCAAGTTAGCAGATGGCAGTTCACACCAGGCTTAGAGACAGAGCTGGGAACACTCCTGCGCTAATTAATGAGTGGACCCCCCACTCCTGGAACAAAGACTTTGGCCTCCTGTGTGAGGTTGTCTGAGAGAAAATTAGTGAATTCTTTTCTGTGATCTCATGGAGAAAGGGCCTCACTATAGAGATATTTAACTCCCCCTACCAAAGAAGGGAACTTGAAAACTTAAAAAAAAAAAAAAAGAAAAAGAATGTATGTGTGTATGTGTGTATGAATGTGTATGTGTGTGTGAGTGTGTGTGTGTGTGTGTGTGTGTGTGTGTGTGCATGAACATTTGGTGGTCAGTGGACAGGTGGTGCGAGTCAGTTCTCTCCTACCACGTTAGCCTCTGGAGGAAATGAACTCGGGCCATCGGGCATAGCAGTGCCTTCGCCACATTTCCCCATCTCATTGGTTCAAAACAAGAACACATTTAAAAAAAGCCCCTTGCACACACTTGCCTGCTCCCTCTCAAAATTACTGTTTTTGCTCAGTCTGTTTAGTGTTGCTTGTGTGTATATGAGTTTTGGGGTGACCACTTGGTATTTCATAATCAACCAGGGGACCCATCCCTGAGAGGATTTTCCCTCCTTCAGCCTTGTTTCTTAGTTGCCTGTAGGTGTTCTGTTTTGTTTTGCCTATGGCCCCCTTCCATGTAGCCTGTCTATTGGTGCTGCACGTGTCCTGGTCTTGTTAGGCAGCCGTATTGTTGCTGTATCATGGGTGAAAATCTACCACATGAGTATGTTAAGTTGCCGAGCGGTTTAAGTTCATGAAAGTAGACTGAAATGGAGCTTGGGCAGGAGGAATTGAATTCTCCATACAGTGACATGGTTTTGGCTTTGAAGCAGAGTGATGCCCCCAGACAGAAACAGTATCTAAAATAAAACACACAGAGAAGTATGCTAGATACTCAAAGCAGAGCTCATGTCCTAAAACCTAACATTTTTTTTTCAAAATTTAAATTTTCTTTGGACAAATTTTCATAAAGAATTTATTCTGTGGGCTAACCTTAACCCTAAGCCTGAGATGTCTCAGTGGGTAGAGCACTTACTGTGCAGACTTGAGGAGCAGGGTTCCTTCAGCTGCTTAGCACCCGTGAAAATGCTAGGTGGGTGTCATGGGCCACTTGTAACCGCAGCACCTGGGAGGTGGCAGCAGGAACTCTAGAGCAAGCTGGAAGATTGGTGTCGTGTAGCTGAGTAACTGAGAGACCATGCCTCAGTGAATGAGGTGGAGAGTGGTTCGGGAGATTGCTAACACTGGCATACATGCATACATGCATACATGTACTCCTATACATACCTGGACCCCCTGCCACTGAGCACGTGCACCACCACCAACTTGGTTTTTTTTTTTTTTTCAGTTTTTAGAATGCACCTTTCCCTGTTTCTGAGATAAAGAAGTAACTGTTTTATAATGTGCCAGTAGCTATGGAGTCTTGGAGTTCTGGATGCTCTTGTAGATTCTCTTGTCAACCGAGTGTGGTTCTCTGAATCTATGGAGGTGGGTTGAGCACTTGACCAGTGTACCCAGGGGTGTGTCAGGTTCGTTTTTGTTTGTTTGGAAACGTCAGCCTCAGCGTGTAAAAAAGTGGACCTCTGCCTTTTAACCTTAGCTCATTAGAAATGAGCAGGCTTCCTGCTGAGTAAATGTATGGAAATATTTGGGTTGCTTTAGATGAAAACAAAAAAGTTGGCCATGACTGAGGGAAGTGTGTGCTAAACACATATGTCTTAGTGGTGGATATCTGCTGGTTGTCGTCCAGGAGGGCTTCCTTATTTTCATTGATGTGAGGGTCATTTCTGAAACAGGAGTTGTGTGTGTGTGGGGGGGGGGGTATCATAAGGTCCTGCCAAAGCAGGTTTTTAAAGAGAGTCACATGTTTGCAATGGGCCTGTGCTCATTTTGCCCACATCGGCACTCATACAGATGATGAGGTCCACTGATGGCTCTAGTTTTTGTCCTGCCAACGTGTGACATAGGCAATAATTCATTCACACTTACAGAAATGTCAGCATGTTCTAGGTGTGTGGGGAGAAATTAGTCTGCGTGGGTTGATCCAGTTTGTATCTTACTAAGACAGTGTTATCCTAGAATTGGGAAGACATGACCTTAAAAATAGGAATTTATGGATTCTTGTAAAGACTGGACAGAAATCACGCTGTCAGCACAGAGTCTTTAGTGTCTCCTGCTGTGTGTGCAGACTGAACAGAAGTAGGAAAGAGATGAGAGTTATAGGAGCCTGTATGGTCGTCTTGCCTGTTAACATCCCGAGTAGGCTGTGCCTTTTTCCAAAGCTGGAGAGCTTCTGGGGAGGTCTCGGTCCCAGGGCTTTTGCTAATTTAGGAGGTGGAAAGAACAGGCGAAGCCTGCTAATGGGAAGTGAGTTAGTAAAAGCCTTCAGATAACTGGAAAGAACCTCATCAGGAGGGCTTGTTTTGTTTTTAAACCAGCACAGAAGAGGTATCTGGGTTTATTCTTTCTTTTGTTGCTAGCTTTTGGGAGGGCTCCCTTGGCGCTCAGGTTCTCCACACCCGAATCTGTGGAGGTGATAGTAATTCCTAGATGGCCATAACCTGGGAAATTGCCAGTGCCCTTTGAGGAAGGTGCTGAGTGTGGGAGGAGCCAGGGCTGGTTTCTAAGAGCTTCTTTCTTGTTCAGCAAGTGTCTACTTGTCAGGATGGTATTGTTCCTGGAAGTGAACAGCACGGAAGCAGAAAATCATTCCTGCAGTCATTCCTCTTCATTGCCTGTGCTGTGGGGATTCTCAAATGCCAGTGAGGAGTTAGTCTTAATCAAGTAAACAGAGCAACGCACAAACTCAAAGCAGAAAAATAAGGCTGACTCTAAAATGTTCAGCTTCACACTCTTGTCCCTAGTGAACTTACTAAGTAGGGGGCTCCTGGCCAGCCTTCCTAGTCAGTCACTCAGAGCTTTATGGAGGGGTCGGAAGAGACTCTTGGAAATTTGTAGTGCAGTCGTAACTCTCTTGGGAGTTTTCAGGTTGAAAGCAACCTTTCAAATCTTGGAATCTGGGACTGTTGTTAGCTTAGGGGAGCTAAACTGTACATCTGGAGCTCATTCTGGGGTGGAGCTGGGAGTCCAGCTCTTACCTAGAATTTGATAGATTGGCATATCGTGGCTTCGAAGTTGACCTTCATTTAAGTAAACACCAGCTCATCCCCAAGGAGCACACAGGTTGTGAATCCGTTGTCTGAATTTACTTAGGGAAGCTCACATGTCACACACAAACTTGTTATCATTTAGAGTCTTTGAATCTGGGTGTTGTGTTTTTGGAAGGGCCTAACTAACTCACTGTTCTGACTGTACCTCACTTCTCTGCTTAAGTTGTTTCCCAGGCCTTGGGAATAATTAATGTGCCTTTGAAAGCCAGTGAGCTGATCATCAGGGGGTCATTTGAGTTGAAGATTTGTTTGTTTAAAGCTTGATATGTAAAGACTGTTTCTCCAAGAGTTATCTGGCCTGTTTTCTCTTATATCCTTTTAGGATTGGCTGAGACCCTGATCCTTACTAGTGCTTGGAGGTTGCACAAAGTAAGGATTTAATTACCTTTTGGGTTCTCCTGTGTAGTGACCATAGAAATATGCCGCTGTTCTGCTTCTCTGTCTCGTGGAACAGTAGCTGTTTTTCCATCAATCAGAAAGTGAACCCCGTGGCCTTTCTTTTGTCTCATTGGCACTTTGAATTTTACTGCTATTACCCTTTCCTTCTCCCCACTTCCCCTCCCTCCTCCTCTTTTCTAGTGCTGAGGGTTGAACCTAGGTCTTACTCATGTAGGCAAACAAACTGAGCCATATTCTCAGCTCCCCCTTTCCCTTTTCTTGGCATCGTACAAAAATTATTGACTCAGATCTAGGATTCTGAGCATTGGGGTATTTGTGCTTCTTGAAGCTTTTCCCAAGGGTACGGTATATGTAGAGACTTTGAGGTGCCCTGTGTAGGCTAACCATCTGCTGTCTGCTGAGATGCCTGTCCCTTGTTCCCCTGCTTCTCTATTTTGAGTTTTGCATTTTATAGGTTAAAAATCCTAAGGTGTAGGGCTAGAGAGAAGGCCCAGTGGTTAAGAGTGTTGGCTGCTCTTTCAAGAACCCAGGTTCCGTTTTCAACACCCACATATGTTCCACAAACTCTCCTGAAGCTTCAGTTCCACGGGACCTGAGGGCATGGAGCAATCATGTGATGGACAGACATCATGAAGTCACTTCATATACACACATACGTTTATAATAATTCGTATTCCACCATAGAGTTTAAAATACAGTGATTTGGTAAACGTTTCTTTCACCTTAAAAGAATACTAAGTACATTTGGAGTGCAAAAAAATAAAACAATGAAGCTCCTAGGCTTCAGGGACATGCTTCAAAGTAGTTTAATATTGACCACCTGTTGGCCATGGAGAAGTTTTGCTCTGTTTACTGCAGCAGTTTTCTCGTTGCCCTGAACATCACAGCTTAGTGAAGTTAACTGCCAACTGGTGACACATGGATGTAAATATTTCTTGAGTGCATATGACACTTTCATCCTAGTTCATCATAGAACAGTTCATAGCTGCATGTAAGTCAGGGGTACCTATGACCTTTTAATAGTTCAATAACAGGAGACTCACCATTCACTATGGTTGCAAGAAATAAGTATTTTTGCATTTGAGGCCTTTTTATGCATCGGAATTCTTTTCTGTACCAGTTATATGAATTAATATGAAAATTGGCCCAATACATATTTTTTTCTTTTATCAACATTTGCCTGTCACAAAAATTACCTTGAATAAATTAGGCTTTATTCCTGCCTGTCCTAATCATTTCCTTTCCACAGATAAGTAGTATTCCTTGTTTTTTGTGAGGCTGATGTAACAACACAGCTGTTGAGTGCTTGGCATTTCTGCTTCTGGTGAAATGCTATTTGTGCAGGTTTATCTGATCCAGATGTGTGACTAGCAAGCTCCATTTCTAATTATAAGAGCAGCCAAATTCCATTATGAGGACATCATGGGATTGTCGGGCTGAGAGGCATGCTGAGAGGACATCTAGTTCATTCTCCAGCCTTTCAGCAGGGCCACATTTCATAAACCACTCTGGCACTGCACAAAGCAGTAGGAGTACTCCCTTCATGTGTAGAGGAACTTGGGTTAAGTTATTGGAATTACAGCTGGAGAGAGACACAAAGGTTCCCTCTGCTCTGGCTTTCTTGTGACATGGGAAAGCAGACTCAAGCTCAGAAAAACCTGACTTCATCTGGCTGCACTGTTAGGTCCCTGCCTAGAACGTTGACTGCTTTCTTTCTGCTGACGTGTTCTGTGCTGAGGGAGGAAGATTTGGTTGGCAATGCCAGTTTCCCAAGCCGGATGTAACCCTCTAGCTCCTTGTTTAGAAGTGAGGGGATGCGTTTGTGACAGCTGGATACCATTGGAGTGTCCTAATTCTTTCTGAAACCTAATATGGTGTGTGATATTTCATTATATGTGTATTTATGGTGATATGCTTAAATGATAATTAGGCATGCTACTAGGGCTGAGGAATTGATAGATATGCATGAATTTATAAAGATGGAGGTTTCTGAGTCAATCTGTAGTCCTTTAACTTGAGTTTTGGGTTTCATTTTGTCTCATCCGAGGTCTCTCTGTGTGGCTTTTGGCTGTTTCACAGATCCTGCAGAAGAGGAAGAACTACTGTACCATGGAGAAAGGACATTATTGCTTGGGTTACCAAATGGAATATGCAGCAGCATATTGGTTAGTCCTTGCTCTGGTTTCCATGGGATGATAGACAGTTGGCTTCCAGATGACTTCCCTGTAGCAGAATATTTTATTTATCAACACTTACATTTATTAGTACTTACCAAATCTCTATAAAATACCTAAATCCTATATCCTAAAACCTATAATCTAAAATCTATAATCTAAGAGTACCCTAATACCTAAGAACACTCTAATACCTATCTAGAAACACTTAACTAACACTATTTTAGCTTTCTTAAAAGGATATTAATATTCTTAGCATAGGTCCGTTCAGGATAACTTAGTTTATGGAAGTCCTGGAAGGCAGTCCCTTTCAAAGCTTAGTGTTCGTTCATTGGGCCTTACTTTGCAAGTTCACAATGCCAGTTTATTTCTACCACTAATTTGTAGCCATTTTATAAAGTCAGGCTATTCTAGCCGCCAAACTGAGGCCGGCTTTGTTCATCAGCTGAAACTTGCCACTAATGGTCTCTTTGGCCCCACCAAAACTCACAGCCTCTCCAAGCGGCTTCCGAACTCCACTTGCCTCGTGCACTTTTTCGGTGCTCTGGGCCCCAAGGCAGATGTTTTTAAAGAACTCTCTCTCAGTAAGTTTTACGCTATGCCTTTGCTTTAGTCTATAACTGTCTAAATTCTGCTAATGGCGTACCTTGCTGTGCACTTATTCAGTGTGACTTCAGTTGGTGAGGGGAGGAGAAAGAGAGACCTCGAGGAATTCTTATCTTACATATCACATTGTCTCTCCATGCTTGGCAGTCTCAAGGGTCCATGAGATTTCTCGTGATGTCCAACAGTCCCATTGCTTCTCACCAAAACCTGATGTCATCTGCCTGACTTGTGCAGTTTCTTAGCCATGCCCCTTCAACAAGGCACAATTGGCTTTTTATCCATATCAGTAAACCAAAGGGATGCCAAGCTCCTCCTCATGGGCTGCCAGATGCTAACCTGAATGGCCTACTAATTTCACTGTGAAGACTTCTACCACATGTCCCCTCACTCAGCAGAGAGTTTGTGTTGCAGCCCAGCAATGGGGAACTTTGGAACCTCTCTGCTTTTATAGCGTGCAGTAAGTAGGTAAGCTTTCAGTGGCTTAGAATGTTCTCAGGGCATACACATACACAAAGAAGTAATAAAAAAAAAGTTTTAAAAGAGAAAGAGGTGAGGAAGCAAACTAAAACTAGCAATTCATACTGAGAAAAAGATCAAGAGATTATTGAGAAGTAGATCCATGCAGAAGATGTTAAATGCTGGGTAATCTGGAGACAGAAAATAAAAGGAAAATCCAAAGGTGTTAATTTGATTTCTTCCATAAACTGGCATTACCATGACTTCAGGAGGCAGTCATATATTACACTAGAAATTAACATGTATTCAAAACAAACAAAAACCCAGGGCTATGAATCATGTTTTGGATACTATTAAATCTATCTGTCTTTTTGTGAAGTTAAAACAAAGTTAGTCTAAGCTGGGCGTGTTGGTACACGCCTTTAGACACAGGGCTCAAGAGGCAGAGTGCTTTGTGAGTTCGAGGTCAGCTTGGTCTACAAAGCAAGACAGGACAGCCAGGGCTGTTACACAGAGAAGCCCTGTCTTGAAAAGATGAGAAAAAAGAAAGGACTTAGTCCTTTGGATGCATGCATTTGGTTGACAGTTTCTCAAGCATTATAGCATTATGACCTTTTTTTAAAAAGTATGATAGTTATTCATATTCTTTATTAAAGATATTTTCAGATTAGAGTTAGGAAAGGCAAGCCCTGTCCTTGGCACCAAACTGCAGAGTTCACCGGGGCTGCGCTGTGTGTGACCAGAGTTCACAGTGGAGAGGAAGGAGTGCTGATTCCAGGGGCTGCTCAGTGCTTGGGAAGGGTCAGGATCTGCTAAGGCCCGAGGGCAGTTAAGAATGCCGAATGCCTGCTAAGATTTACGAGACAGTGTCTGATTTTACCACAAAAACACTCCTGTATTCTACTCATTGAGGTGATTTTCTTGAGAGTAGGCAGGGATAAGTAGGCCGGCCAACGGTGGTCCTTGTGGAAAACAAGAACTGAAGAGAATCTTATATGTTATTTTCTTGCATGCAACATAATTTAGTTATTACTTTAATTATTTCTTCATACTAAAATCTGAGCTCCATGAGAATGGGGGTTTGGTCCTTTCTTCAGTGTCTGTACCAGAACTGCTCCACTGCAGGTGTCCTGCCGTTTGTCCAGTGATTCAGCAAATCTTTGTGTTGCATATACATGCTGCTGCAAGGAGATGAGACCAGTCCTCAGCCTTGATCAAGTGATCGGAGGGCTTTGGACACCATGGAATGCCTCACCCAACTCTATGAGATGTGATTTATAAGCTGGGATGACAGGGTGGACTGACGGATCTGGGCTATGGAAAATTGGAGGAGGTGGCATTTAAGTACTTAAGAGAATTCATAGAAAATATTTCTAGTTTCTGTTGAGAAACTGAGAGACCTGGCCCTGTCACCTGCCTTCAAGTTGATATTTAGAAGGGGCAGTTGCTCGGTATGTCACAGTTGTCTCTGTCTCTGTTTATTCTGGAATACTGAAGTATGTGCATTTTTGCTATCATGTAATAGTTGGGTTAGATGACTAAATATGGAAAGCTCTCTCTCTGCAGCCATCTTTTGAGAAGCATGAGAAGTGAAGGTGGACTTTATGGTGAAGGGCACTGTCTTCTTGGTCCTTGCAGGCATTTGAACACTCTAGCACTTGATGTATATATGTTTTAGATAGCTGAGGCCTCCGTCCTTTTGGAGCTTGTGATTTTGATTGCTGACAGTATGCACAAGGAAAGAGAGAGTCACCTAAAGGAAACAACCTCAGTGCTCTGTCTGTGGACTGAGAATGGGAAATACCTTCCTTGTTAACTGTTAATGAATAGTGAGTTTAGGTATTAAAAGGGTGTGGCCACATTGCTTATTAGCCAGATATAAGGCTTCAAGTGCCCTAAAGATGTAACAACTATTTCTTGTTGCTCAGACAATCAGCATTCCTAGTTGTAATGGTGCTATAAAATGCAAAAGATTACAAACAATTACTTAGGAAGGTGAAACTTTATCCGGACAAATATTTACATTTGTTATTGCCCTGAAATCTTCAAATTTTAAGTTCAGTTATTTCCTTGTTTGTATAAATGGCAGCAGTTCCTAGGGTGCGTTAGATTGGGGAGTTTCAAACTATGCTAAAGTAGAAAAGTAGCCTATTGTTGATAATAAATGAGTGAAGACGATTATACGACGAGTCCTCTAGACTCATGAACTGCTCATTAATTATGGGCTTAACTAATTTTAGAGCTTTTATTTTTTACCTCGTTACTTGAAAATTGAGCAAAGTTCTTATTTGAAGGTATTATGTAAGTGACATGCTAATAACATTTCATATGTTCTTATACTCTATAAAGTTCATATTTCATTAGGAAAATTGAGATCCCTCCTGTTGTAGATCACCGTTACCCAGAGCTCCTGTGAACACTAGGCCTTGAGGAAGGTTTACATTCAACAGTGTTCAGTCAGGTTCCCTGTGCAGGTTGTTGCTTTGAGGTCTGGTCTTCAAGAACCTTCCATGGTTTAACTTTCAGCTGACTTGCTGAAGGGGTCCCTTTTCATGTGGGATGTAATTGCATGTCGCAATTCGTATTTATCCCATAGCACATTGACAGTTCTCACCTAGATACATTCAGGAGAAAAAAGACACCCCATGTACTATATTCTCGGTCTGTGAGCCATTTTCTTTGTTTTTGTTGTTGTTTTGTTTTGTTTTTCTGAGACAGGGTTTCTCTGTGTAGCCCTGTCTGTCTTGGAACTTCCTCTATAGATCAGACTGGCCTCGATCTCATAGAGATCTGCTTGCCTCTGCCTCTCAAGTGCTGGGATAAAAGGCGTGTGCTAACACAGCAACCCAGATGTCTCTTACTTTTAACCTGGGTCTATAGTGATATTTCTTCCAGGATATTTTCAAGGATATACTTTTGGTAACATGATTAAGTTAGCCTAGAATCCAGACAGAACAGAGACAAGAATTGTTGAGTCTTTATTTGGGGATTAGGAGATAATATGTTGAAGGAAATTGCTATCCTCCAGTTTGTAGGTGGGGTACCTAAACTTACTGTGGCTGCCAACCTAGCTGTGGCTGGTTCTGCTGCTGCCAGAGAGTGGCTGGCACTCAAGTAGAACCAATCTGAGTCTTAGCATTGGTCATGTTAGGACTCTGCCTGCAGAAGCTGGTGTGGTGGGCAGAGGCACTGGGGCATCATTTGGGGAGTTTGGTATATAAGACTGAGTCTATATTGGAGTGGGAGCTGTAAAGGGACTATGACTTCATTGTGTGGAAAGTATGAACTTTATAAACTTGGAGACTATATTTATAAACGCAAAGTGATCTGAGAAGCCAGAGGGCTTTCCTCGTCATTTGGACCCTGAAAAATAAGAAACAGAATACAGATAATCCCAAATGGGCTGCTGATTAAAGAATATTTTTAAAATTTCCCATTGCAGATTTTTAATGCTGGAGAAGTTATGTTTTTCAAATTAGTGCCGATAGTAACATGCTAGAAGGAATGCACATCCTGGAGAACAACAATGCTGATGTGACAGTATCATTTGGAATCTCTGGTGTTTGCCAGGGGCTGTAAAAAGTAAGGGGTTCCTTGTTTGTCAGCTTCATGTATCACATGGAGGAAATCCAGGAACAATTAGTCGTTCGTAGCAGGGGCAGTCTAGTTAGTAAGAGTGTGTCCCTCTGCCTGGATGGATCTCTAGCTCCATCAACCCCCCAGTCTTTCATTTTGCTCTGAGTGAGTAAAGAGCGATTTAGAACCAGGAAATTGCTTGCCACGACTTGTTCCAGGAACAGCTGGAACTCAGAAATGCTTATCTGCTTATCTTCCAAGGCGTGACCTGAGCAATGGTAGCACAGGGATCCTGTTTTCTTTAGAGGTATGTGGCTAACTGAGGTACTTTCTAGGCAGAGGTCTCCTTTATTGGTGATTCTAATCCCAGGTAAACAAAAATCCCAATGATGATCACAGACCCTCACAGTGGAGGGGGGGGGGGCGGGGTGGGCGGACAACACTCTGTCCATCATCTGGATTAAATACTTGGTACTGTAAATAAATGGAGGTCTCAGAAATTGAGTCATTCAGAGCAGAACTCAGGTTCTGCTCCGATCTCAAGCTTGTCACTTGTTCCTCAGTGCCAGCTGGATTGATTCAGGCCACATTGCATGTGGGGAGTCCTTGAGAAGTGTTTAAGGATAGTTCCTATTTGGTAAATTAGTGAAACCTCTTTCTTCACAATTACGTTTAGAAGTGTAATCGATGGCTAAGAAGCACTTTAAAAAAAACTCTAGGAAAGTAGGTGCTGTGGATGCCTGACTTCCTTTGTGCTAGCCGTGTTCCTGAAGTGTCTGATACTGAAGGGGATGAGCTTGTACTGAAGAGAGGAAAAGTAATGATTTTATTCATTTAATTCATCAAAACTTGAAGATGTAGAGACAATGGGCAGATGGTACTCAGAGTCTTAAGTTATAAGGATATTAGCTTCCTTATGGGATAGAGCAGGTGTTGAAAGAACTCTGGGGGACTTACTCGGGCACTGTTAGCCTTGAATAAATAGGATTGTCAATTTTTGAGTTTTAAAAACTCAACCAGTACCCATAAAGAATTAGATTAGAGGAAATTACTGCTAATCTTTACTGATTTTGCCTTCTGAATTAGACAAGAGAATCAAGAACACACTAAAGACATCTTAGAAAATATAGGATATGGGATTAGAGGCAAGAAGTTTTACCAGAGGATTTTTTCTAAAACCCTGGAGAAAAACCAGTAGAAATTCATGAGGGACGAGTGAATGAATTTCCTGAGGGATGTTGGAGACAGGATGAAGTGTGGTGGCTGTGTGTGGGGGAGGAGGGTTTCCCTGGGTGTCAGTCTCTGTCATTGATTTATTGAAGAGGCACCACAATGCCACACACACAGCTCGAATGTGAGTCTTATCAAGCCCTCAACAGCGTGGGCATATTAAGTAGTAATCGCAGGCATATCATGGCCTTAATCTAGGATAGAGGGTCTTGGAAAATTGAAAACAAAGATTCCAATAAGTCCATTCTGTGAAAATCAAGGGTGTGGGACTTTCAAGAATCCTCATTTGGATTACTGTTTTAAGGGTCTCTTGAAGTCTTGAAAGCAGGGCTACTCATAATGCAAACCGGGATTTCCAGGGTCTGCACAGCGAGCATTTCAACAAAGGAGGGATGAGTGTGCAGGTCAGCCATCTCCACTCTTAGACATCAGTGACAAGTGTGATTTCAGCGTATATTATTCATTTGTATTGCTGTTTTCAGTGTGACATCTCTCTGATGTGATGTCTGTTAGATTGGCTATCTCTACCTATCATCTATCTATCTATCTATCTACCTATCTACCTATCTATCTATCTATCTATCTATCTATCTATCTATCTATCTATCTCTACCTATCATATACCTATCATCTATCTATCTATCTGTCTGTCTGTCTATCTATCTATCTATCTATTTATCTATCATCTGTCTGTCTATCTATCTATCTATCATCTTTCTTTCTTTCTATTTACATATCATCCATCTATAATCTATCTAGTTTTCTGGAGACAGGGTTTCATGTAGCCCAGGCTGGCCTTAAACTCCCTATATAGCCAAGGATGACCCTGAGTTCCTGATCCTCTTGCTTCCACTTCCCTAGTGGTAGGATGGCAGGCATGTACTACCACACCCAGTTTTATGCTGTGAACCAAACCCAGGGCCTTGTGCAAGCTCAGCCAGCACTCTAGCAATTGATCTGTCTCCCAGATGCAGTTCTAGTACTTTAATTATCAGATGCTTCTTTTAAAATTTTTAAGGCATTTTTTGGATTCAGTACCAAATAATCTGGAGTGGAGGCCTACACTTTGTGTGACTTTTCAGCATTGTGTGACTGTGTCACCTCCAGAAAGGTTGGCTACAAGGACTTTGTTTTCACACCAGGGGATAAGATGACAGGGATCTCATTGCTCTTTAATCTCATGACCTTGGACAGTCATCTCTGATGACTGGTGAACCGGGGAAGTTAATCTTTCTTAGCATTGCCCTCCAGGCAAACATGTGAGGGAAAACCTATCGCAGTCTCCAAACAGCATACATATGCCAGGAAGCAGGCACTGAGTTGTGCTGGGGAAGCCAGAGCAGTTCCCAGTGGGATCACAAAGACGAAGGTGCCCTTATTTCCCAGCAAAAGGCTATGTGTCATTTTGCTTGTTCATGTAGCAGGAAGAGGTGGTGGAGATGATCGGAGTTGACTGCCTTTCCTGGGCTCCAGCTTACACAACAACGTTGTTCTTCCTAGGATCTGCTACTGAAGACATTCAGCTAAGCTAAGTTTTCATCTCAGAAACCTTCCTTATCTGTGAGAATTAGCAGGATGAGGCTGATCTTGGGAGCAGGCAGGAGCACTTGGATGCCACAGCATTCTTAAGTGCTTTGGAGGAGTTTGTAAATACCAACCACCATAAACAATGCCTTTGCTGTTACAGCAAATGGGACTTTATGGCCTGTTCAAAGCCTCAGGTCTGTGGAAGTCTGTTGTTTTGGTCACTGCTTCCTTTAAAGTCACTTGAATTACCATAACTAGTGTCAGAATGATAAGCTGTGAGAAATGCCAGTGTGGTCTGGTAGGTAGAATTTTCCCATAATTCTCAGGTGAGTAACCCTAGCGAGGAAATCTAAATTATTCTTAAGCCTGTAACTTTCTGAGTGCTGGTCTCATACTAAAAAAGATTATGCTTTTGGATTACATATATTCAGGTTAGGGATGTTCAACTGGCAGAATTCATGGAAATATTCTAAACTCTGGGAAAATTCTAAAATACAGAATGCATCTAGAGGGTCCTGATCATTTGTGATAAAGGATTCTCAGCCCAAGATAAAAGACAGATGTGTAGAACCAATTTAGAAATGGGTACTTTAGTGTGTGACATACTATGCACACACTTCTGTATATGCATATGTATATATGTGAACTAATGTATATTTCTTTTGTGGATGTGGTGCTACAAATATAAGAAAGCATATTTGTATCTGAAATTTAGTATGTTCAGTTTCTTTAAAAATTTTTCTTTCATTAATAGCAATAATAAAATTAATATTAATATAATAAAAATAATATTTATTATATTAATATATAATAAAAAATATATATATATATTTAAGATGGTCTTTCTGTGTTAGCTCTGGCTGACCTGAAACCCACTGTGTAGTCCGGGCTGGCCATAAACTTATAAACTTACAGATACCTGCATGCCTCTGCCTCCTGAGTGCTGGTGTTATAGATCTTATATATTTTAACAAGAATAGCGGCACACGTCATTTTCAGTGTTGCATAGTGCCCATCCATCTTTTCAGGAATGGCCTTACTGACCCTGTGCTGTTTGTGGAGAGATAGAGACACTGAATGATTTAGGAGTCTTCATTTCAAACCACAGCTCCTTTGGTTCTGTTGACTACAGACCCATACCTGGAGAGACCCCAACCAAAGCAGTTGTTTTGTGAAACTATCCCCTCAACAGTTCCATCTCCCATGATGCTATTCTGACCTCCTCCTGCTCAGTGAGTGAGCTTGTAGAGCTCAGTAGAAGAAATGTTCTGGAAATGAGCTACACCATCTGCATTTTGCTGGACAAAGCGGACCAAAGGGAAAGGATAGAGACAGTAGATAGGATAAAGTGGTCCAATGTTTTCTCAGAATATAGATTCTGAATTGGATTTTATTCAGAGGTAGGGTGCTGCTGTGGTGACTGGTGTCACTGAGAAGGAAGGAGTGGTGTTTCACGTGCTTTTCTTGAAAGCAAGACACTATCCAGCAAGCGTGACTTAGAAATACCCAGAATTTTATGTTTCTCATTGACTCAGGCAGAGTTCTCATTCCGGCCATAACTATTCCCATCTTCCTGTTAGTCCATGTAAGTACGTTTTACTGTTTGATTTGAGAAAGGAAATCCTGGGATAACTAACTGAAGGATGTGATATAATGAAAGAAAATCCTGGGTTGCGATATTCTGAAGCTCTGGTATAGGGGGGATGTTTATATATTCTGCAAGGCTGAGTCAGAACTGAAATTTGTAAAGTTCCTTTTTAGATTAGATTTTGTGGTGTATGTTGAAAGTTACAGTCGTTTCTGGGGGGTTTACGAAGCCCTTGGTCCTTGCCTGGCGGTTCACTTTGCCCTGCAGTGAAGGGGTGCACACTAATCCTACGTCCCCATCTTCCCTGGTGTGCTGTCTCACCAACAGCTGTGGGGAGGTGGGCCATCACGGCCAGTGGTCCAGTCCTGGGAGCTCTGGGGGTGATTTCTGTAATAGAATTGTCTTTCCCTGGGTGTCCATTTTTCACTTCTCATCTTTTCACCAGAACATTTAACAGGATGATTTTTACCTAAAGTCTCTCTCTGTAGTTATGGCACAGGTCCCATACAACTCAAGGTTACAGCAGTTCCTATTGCCTAACGATCTATTAGCCACTCCAGCGTCATAGCACATTCTGTGGTGATGATATATACACACACACACACACACACACACACACACACACACACACATGCATACATGCACACACATAGTCATCCTAGAGTTGTTCCTGAAGACCATTTTGTCACACGAAGGACAGCCCTGAGTGTGTTACTTCCCCTGAGGTCCCCCTGCCCGACTGGAAAGACATGGAAGTGGACAATGCTGTTGTCGCTCATTCAGGCCTTGTGTGGGCCGAGGCTGGCTGATGGGTATGCTTGTGAGCTAAATTTTAACAAAAACTTGAAGATGGGAAGAAGTGCTGTCTCAGTGGTAACGAGTAAGTGCTTTTGTCCCTGGTACCATGAACAAAAAAGTTAAGGTGCATGAATTTTAAAATAATGATGTGAAGAAAGAAAGCCTTGTTTTGTTTTGTTGCAGAACTAAGAATTGAACCTAGGGCCTGAAAGTTGTTGGGGAAATGCTCTGCTGTTGGTCTGTTCCCTGCATGGTTTTTATATATAGCTGTTAATATGCCTGCGTTTTAAGCTGTTATGACAAAAGAACCAAAACCTAAAGATACCTTAAAAATTTATACTAATAAGTTCAGGTTAATTTACTGAAGAAAGTGGAAAAAAAGCTAGATGAGCTCTCAGTGTGCAGGTGCTTAACGGGTGCTGCAGCTTCCGTGTGTGGGGCCTTCGTGGCCCTGCTTACTAAGGAGCCACGGTGGGCATGTGTGTCGGGCCTTCACTCTTGCCTCCAGCTATGCACTCTCAGGGCAGCGTCTAGTCCTGAAGGTCGATGCATGGCCAGTGTCCTGTACAGGTGTCTAGATTTTAATCTTCTCACATTGTATTTTCATCGTCCCTTTTTTGTGGCTAGATATGTTATAAGCAGTGCTTGGCTGGGGAGATCGCTCAGGTGCTTGTTGGGAAAGCATGAGGCGCCGTGTTTGAATCCCTAGAACTGATGAAAAGCTGGATGTGTTAGCATGCAGCTGTAATCCCAGGGGTCCTGTGCTGAGATCGGAGGTGGAGGTAGAGACACTGGAAGCTAACCAGCCAGTTAGATTTGCATATGCAAACTGGGAACAAGAGACCCTGTTGCAAACAAGGTAGAAGGCTAGGACAGATACCTCACATGCACACCAGGACACGTGTGTGACCTCTCCGATTACAAAGTAAATACATAAATAAATAGTAACAGAAAAACAGCTGTCTACCATTGTGTCCCTGTTGCCCCCAGCAGAGTCCAGTAATGAGCCGTCCATGTGTGTTCCCGAGCAGTGTAAAGTCAGTTGTACCTCCTGGGTTTGTGTGAGTGTGTGTGACAAACCCACAGAGCTGCGTAAGGACCAGTTTCTCGAGCTTTCCCTTTGCTGAGCAGTGTGTTCTCTTTGCCTTCCTAACACAGTGCCATTTAAAACTTTTCTTATTTTATATTATTTTAATAGAGTTTTATTATTTTATGTGTCTGAATGTTTTGCCTGCATGAACATTGGAGCATCAGGTGGGTGCCTGGTGCCTGAGGGGGTGGTGCACCTTCATGTGGTTTCTGGGAATTGAACCCAGGGCCTTTGCAACAATAAGTGGTCTTTTTTTTTTTTTTAAATCTGGACCTTGTAAAGCTGTATATCCAAGTACTCAGGACATTGAGGCAAGAAAGTCACAAGTTCAAGGCCTGCCTTGGCTATAATATGAGTTCAAGCTTAGCCTGGGCAACTGAGTAAGACCTTGTTTCAAAATTAGAAGTAGAAATTATAAGTCAGTGTGGCTCAGTGAGAGTGTTCCTGTCACAAGTGTGAGGCCTGCGGCTCCCTGGTACTGCAAGGAAGACAAACAGAAGTCATTTCACCTTCTTCCTTAGTGTGTACTGTTTCCTATTCCTGTTTTCTTTTGTTTCCTCTTCTTTTTTATTCCTTTCCCTCCCTTTCTCCCATTTGTTTTTCCCTCTCTTCCAACCTTCCTTTCTTGACAGGGCGGCCTGTGTGTTCAGACTGACCTTGCAAGCCCTAGCACCCTAAGCTAACCCCATTCCACAAGGAAGCCAACACATTCTCACTGTCTTACACAAAGACTGGATGACCGCTTGAGTCCACTCCTGCTAACCCATCTTCCTTCACGAACGGTTGCACATTCCTTTCTGCAGCCACTGGAGTCGCTGTAGTGATTCTGCGGCGTGGATAAGGTGCGGCCCAGCTTCCGGTTGCCCATGCGTCAGTGTTTGCCTTCACACACAGACGGCATTTGGAGTCCTGCTCTACGTCTTACCAGCCAGGTTCTCTGTTAGTGATGTTCCTGGTAGGACTATACCTAGTAGTCCAAGGTATCTTTGGGTCTGATTGCTGGTGTGTGTTAGTTGTCAAGGAGTGAGAAATGTTCTTGTTTGCTCCAGGGAGATTGTGAACGAACTTTTTGGCTTTTCAGAAACTTGCATACATGGCAGACATAGATGCATAATTATATTCTAATTAAATCATTGTGTTCAGTCTTAATTCTCTCTAAGACATGTGTGCATCCGAGTGGTATAGCTTTCTAGCGTAGCACCATTTCCAAGGAAAACAACATGCCATCGAGTGTCCCAGGGTTCACCAGTGTGTCACCTGTTTTTTCTAGTTCCTTCTTCCATTTTTCTGCCAAGATTAGGAACTAGTCCTTGCTTATGTCTTCATTTTATTTTTTTGCAAGTCCGTCGCCTTAACCACTCGGCCATGCCCACTTTTTACTTTACTTTTTAGACAGGGTCTCTTGTAGTCTAGACTGTCCTCACACTCAGTGTGTAGCCAAGGGTGGCCTTGACTTGATCTTGCCTTTGCCTCCTGAGTGCTGGGACTGGAGGCATGTACCACCTTGCCTGGTTTATATTGTGGTAAGTAAGGGTGGACCCAGGGCTTTCTTCCTGCTGGGCAAACATTCCACCAAATGAGCTCAGTCTCCAGCCTTAGTTTTCAAAAGTTGTCACCGCTGCTGCCATAAGCACCAAAAATAAAAGATAGAGGTTGGAGAGGTGTCATAGTGAGTAAGAACGCTTACTGTGCAAACAAGAACCTGGGTTCAAGTCCCCAGCTCCCATGTAAAAAGCCAGGCTTGCCCGTAACCCCAGGGTTGGGGACTGGAACTAGGCTAATCCAGAGAGCTTGCTGGCCAGCCAGTGTAGTCAAAGGGTTCAGGTTCGGTGAGGGGTCCTGTATCTGGGTTCTCTGTAAGGTAGACAGCAATAGAGGAGGACGCAGACAGCTGGCTTTTGTCTCTACACGCTCATGTGCGTGTGTGCGTGTGCGTCTGCCTAGCCACTAATGTGCATGGAACATACACACACATAGATCAAGATTGCCTACGCAGGTCATCATTCTAGTGTTTTAGTCGTGACCGTTTCTGAGTGTGTGATTGTGAACAGTTATAACTTGCTTCATACTTTTCCTGTATTTTAAGATCGGACCTCTATTCTATGTTCCAATATATGGGCCCATGGGACTGAAGTGTAGGACAAACATTTTCACAAGGTTTTAAAAGAGGGCTGGTGGCGTGGAGAGGATCCGCTGAGACAGGAGTGGGTAGTGGCTTCTTTAGTGTTGGAAGAGTACGCTTGCTCACCCTCAGGAACATCTCTCACCCCACCCTTGTGTCTCAGCCAGAGCTTTTGAACCCTTTTGTGCCAGTTAGTGACTAGCATAGTTGCCGAAGCTAAAGTTTGCAGCAGGTTCTATTCTTAGGTTTATTCTAGCTGGTTCTCACATAATTGACAGACTGCACTCCACCCAGAAAGTCTGATTTATTTTGGCAAAAAGAGGAGGCTTTTACAGAGCGGGTTATCTAAAAAAAGTAAGCCTGGGGAACAGACCCCACCCAGCGCCCCTCCCCTTTTTCAAATGTTTGGGCTGGTCCTGGTGAGCAAGCCTAATCAGGGATCCCTCAGCAAGATGACCCCAAGGGATGATTTTGTGCATGTTACCAAACTATTACTTAACCACAGACGTTCTGCCTTCTTTGTTGGGTCCCACAGGCAGAGATGAATGGTGGCAATTAGCTTTGTGAGCTTTGGATAAATCCAGCTCCACTCCTTCAGGGCTTTATTCTGTGGTAGTTACGGAGTATTTCCTTACTAAAATCCCAATAGTCACGTGGTAGAAAGTAGTTGAGTTATATGAGTTTTCAAATATTAATTTTTATCATTAAACAAATTATATATGCTCATAATAGGTTATTTTAAAAGTTAAGTAGAAAAGGAAAACCATAACTCGTTTATTGCTGCATTAGCCAATAGGTTAACTTGTCAACAGTTTGGTTCTATTTTAGTTCAGTGTTTCAAATAATTTATATAATCCAACTATATGCATTTTCCTGAATGTTAGACTTTAAGCACCTCCTCATGACATTTCAGGTTTGCTTTCCTCCTGAAGGGAGCAGGAGGTAGGATTTCTGGCCTGGGGAGATGGCTCCATTGGCATGCAAGCATAAGAAACAGAGTTTGAGCTCTAGAACCAGCATAAGCGAAGCAGGATGTGGTAGGCCTGCCTGCAATCCCACATGCCTGTAATCCAGTGCTTTCTTAACTGACGCCATGCCTGGGGAGGCAGGGTTAGGTGGAGTCTTGGGTGGGCCATGCAGGCCAGCCTATCAATGCCAGTCAGCCCTGACTCAAGAGAAGGTGGATTGCACCTAAACCGGGACACCTTAGGTTGTCTCCACATGGAAGTATACACAAGTTTATGTATGCACACTCCTGTGGAAGTGTGCGAGTGTGTGCAGCCCCCACCCCCCAGGCATGATGTCTGATTGATGTGGATAGAGCAGTGACCTGAAACAGTTTTCTGTAAATAATGGGAAGTGTGCACATGCTAATTGTGGTCTTGTCGCTCTCCTGGCATCTGCTGTTTACTGAGGCTGGCAAGAAATCCAGTACTTTAATTTGAGAAAAGAGAAAAATAAGCCAGATGAACTGCCCTTTGCCCAATAATTGCATTATTTAATGGCCTCAAAAATATTCCAGTTAGGGAGTGGTCATTACTTCTCTTTTGCACATTGAGAAACTTGAGGTGTTGAGAGTAGAATCAAAATGTTTCCTACAGAAGCAGGCTGTTTCTATGCCTGTGTAGAGGAAGAGGCCATGAGTGTAGAGAAAGTGTAGAGGAAAAAAATCATAACAGCGGGGTAGTAATTTAATACCAAATTGAGCAGATTTATTAGTTGTATTTTCGACTACTGGTATATCCATTTGATCGTTATCTTTAGCTCCTGCTGATATTACCGAGGATGTGCTTCCTAACTGAAAAATTAGTTTTGCTTTGTAGTCAAATACCAGGGGCCAGTGCTTAAGAGGCCCCACTTTTCAGTCATTGCAGTTAATTTTTAAATTGTGTACTATATATTGAAACCTTTCTGAAAAAGAATAGCTTCTTGAGTGTGTTTGACTGTATTTGAGAACATAATTTCATGGCTTAGGGCTTTACATTTCTAAATTAAATTTCATTTAAAACATGTGTGTGTTTGTGTGCACATGCATGTGGAAGCCAGAGCCAACCTTGACTGCTGCTTCTCCGAGGCTGTCTGCCTTTTTTGAGGCAAGGTCTCTCATTGGCTTACAGCTCACTAACTAGGCTAGGTTCGGAGGATCAAACCTCGGTCCTCATACTTGCAAGGCAAGCATTTTACTGACTGAGTTTTCTTCCTAGTTTTGGAGTGTGTGTGTAATAAACAAAATGATGCCTTGAGAGATTTATCTAGAAAAATGAAATGGAACCTTTGACAGCTTTGTTTTCACCTTGAGAGGGATTCTGGAGAGCTTCTGCGAACAACACTAGCTTTGTTGGCCTACAGGTGTAGGCAGCCAGGGCCTGTGAACATGGCACAGTGTGGGGTGGCTCCCCATCCTTGTGACCTTGAAAAGTTCTCTGGAACTGGAGAGGTGCTCTGTGCTGAGGCCTGCTTCCTGTGTGAGTTCCTATTGTGGAGCCTCCTTTGAATGGAAGGTCTTGTCAAAAGCGGTTCCCACAGCTCACACAGGGTGCAGGCTCCAGGCCATGTAAATACGAATTCCGCTCAGGGTCAAGTGCGCAGTGCCTGGCGAGAAACCCCTTGCAAAGAGAGATATTTTGGAGTTCCACTTATTTATAGTGGCCAGTGGAAAATTAATATGCCTGTTAAATCTATTTTTAAAAATGAAAGGGAAGTCTCTCGACCACAGTGCGTTTGCTGAATGCAAGTCTGTTTGCTGTGGTGGTGCATTTCGATTTTGCTGCTTCGCTACTTTAGGATGTGAATGTCAATGTCTTCCTGATCATTCCGTGTGTTTGAAACTTGAGGTTCTTGTCTGAAGAGTCCCCTTTATGCCTCAGGAAAACCGTGTGTGTGTGTGTGTGTGTGTGTGTGTGTGTGGTTCTTTGAAATATATAGAGGGGTGACCCTAGACAATACTTAGTGAAGTAAATCATTGCAAGGTTTCAAATGGGCTCAAGTGGACAGGTGGAGAGGGCGCAGTGATCTGAGAGGTTAAGATTCTTACTCCACATGACCACACCATGTTGATTGTCCTGACGTCCGTGATGCTGACGGACTTTTGCTTTTAGTGGCGGGTGGGAGTGTGATTGCAGGGGAGTAGAATGTAGAGTTCCCATGGCAGATGGAGCGACCGTGCCTGAGCACTCTGCTGATACTCTCCATTCTGACAAGCTGAGGATCTGTCAAGTAGTGGTCTGTTGCAAAAAGAAGTTTCTGGATGAAGGACGACATGTTTACCAGCACGGCGGCTGCAGAGGCTGTGGGGCTGAGTTGGGCCCCACTGAAAAACATTTTCTGTGGTGCTGGGGAGATGCCTCAGTGGCTAAGAGCACACACTGCTCTTGAAGAGGACCCCAGTTCAGTTCCCAGCACCCCTGTGGAGTGGCTTACAATCTCCTTTAACTGCAGAAGATCCAAAATCCACGGGCACCAGCACTCATGTGCACATACCTGCACATGGACAGACACACATACATGTAATTACAAACATTAAGTGTTATTTTAACATGAAGATTAAGGCAGGGGCATGTTCTGAAGACGTTTACCTTTTCAACACCTGTCAGATTTCAAAGATAGTAAAGAGGCCACAGCTGGGAAGCCAAATTTAGACAATGGGCTTTACAGATGAAAGGCCTTACACAGAGTGGAGGTCTGCAAGCATGCGTGGAGTTTTGCCAGACGTGTCTAGTGTGGATTTGTTCCTACCTAATCCCGTATAGTGTTTCACTATAGTGCCGTCTAACCTCTAAAATAAAGCCTTTATTTTAGACTCCTACACTAGGGCCTGGCACACCGTGATATAACTAATACTTCCATTTGTTAGGCAATGGTCATGCCCACTGATGTTATTTTAGAGTGTGCCTTTTGGCCAAGTCCTTTTCGGAATTTGGTTAGTATTTTGTTTCTTATAGAGAGAAGCACCCAAGGTTTTTTCTGTGTATTAGATAAAAGGCCTTAAACATGACAGAACCTTGAAAGCACTGTAGCAAGACAACCATCCCTGGCAGTCAGTCATTTGCCAAGCTGCCGGATCCTCTAAAGCCACTTTGCTCCGAGTTCAATGATGGCACACCTGGTCACCACAGGGCCTGCGTTAGTCCTCTGTAGTCGGTTTCTGCCTTTTTTCTGCTATTAAGTTTTTTAAAAAGTCTTATTGCATTTGTGTGTGTGTGTGTGTGTGAGAGAGAGAGAGAGAGTACATGTGAGTGTCTGTGATTGTAAGTGTGTGTGTGTGTGTGTGTGTGTGTGTGTGTGAGAGATACTATGTATGAGTATGTGTGTGTGAGAGTGTGCTACAGGGGTTAGATTTGATCCTCTCCTTCCACCATGGTGGTTGCAGGGATTGACTTCAGGTAAAAGCAGGTACCATTGAGTTCTTTCTCTCCACCCTCTGCTCTAAGTCTCAGCCATCTGGGTTAAGTGATTGATGGTGGAGTTGCTTAGCTTTCCTTAAGGTGCCTTAAAGTGTGACGTGAAGCTATGAAGTCTGCCTTGGTAAGGGTTCAGCGAACCCTTTGTAGAAGGGATGAGGTTCACCTGGGTGGAGTGGTTTGGCCTCTTAGGGTTTCTTTGGAATTTACCTTTCCACTCTTTTAGGTTTTGTTTTCTGTGCTCATTTCAGCTAATCGTCAAAACTCCCCCAGCCTACACATTTTGCTGTCTGCTGGTTCATCCAGTTTTGTTGTGTTGTGAGAGTGTCCTTGTTCCCAGAGCTCACTAAGAATCCTGGCTTGCTGCTACTTGTCCTTCCATCTGCTTCTCCTGGGAGACACTTAGCTGTCATGTTAGCGGTGCTGACCATTCACGTGAGTGCTGTGAGGCAGATGGAATTAGTGTGCAAGGCGCTCAGACAGCAGGCTGAGGGGCTTGTCTGGATCTCCTCCGGACCCTTCCAGAGAGCAGCCCTCAGATTATGCCTACACGCTCCTCCCCTCCCTGTGACAGGGTGCTGTGCTTGGTCATTAGTACTCAGGTAGGTGCTAAGATGGTTTACAGGTTAACTTCATTCATGCCAGATCTCTAAGTGGAGGTTTATAAATCCCCTTTGGTTGTATGAAACAGTCTAGACAGCATGTGTCTGAGAACCGACTGAGCGTCAGGGAGCCTGTGCAGAAGTACCCGGAGATCTGAAGTACAGTAGTGGGCCTGCCTGAGTGCTGTCAGCGTGCCAGGCGTGCTGTGTCTGCAGGGCCTGAGGTCCAAGGCCTGAGCTAGGGCTGGAAGGGAACACAGGAGTTCTCACTTTCCCTCCCCCATACAGCAGGGTTTGAAGGTGGCTCTCAGACGGCCCGTGTCTGATTTTCCTTACACTGTCCCCTGGAAAAGATTATACAGAAATATACATGAAATTCACTGAAAACTCTTTTTTTTAGTTACTGTCATCCTTGGATAAAGTGTGTGGCCAAGCTGGCTCAGGTACCTGTGAGAAGGGCTCATCTTTCTGGAATGTGTTCTTGTTATGCTAGACTGTAATCCTCAGGATGTCCAGGAGGGGTGTGAGAGTTACTGTGGTATGAGGGGCTGGGAATCTAGGCGTTCCAATAAACATGTGCAATTATTCCAGCAACTTTGCTTAAACACTATGAATAAAACAAGCAAACCTTTGGTAAACTTTTTCTGTAAATAAGCCTCTTTCCCTATCGGTTACTATTTGCAGAACTGAGTTGCTGCTTATGTGAGATACGGATTTGAGAAGTAGAGATTGTGTGTATATAGTGGTGTAATTTTTTTCCTTTTTTCTGTAAAGGTTTGGTATATGCAGGGTACTATGGAAGCAACCTCCATATATTAACGGAGACATATTTAGACTTCTTTTTCCCTCCTGAAAATAGTTTTTCCAAGTAACTCTGTGAGTTCTGCCATGACTACACCGTGCATGATTTAAGCAAAGCCACTTAAAAGTATTTACAGCCAAGTTACAGGAAGAAAAGCATCTGTGACCACTGCCCTGACTCTCAAGTGCCCAGGCTTGGACCTAGGGCACTGAGCATTCTAGGCTCTGTCCCCAGCCCACACTTATGCCTCTGTGGATTGCTGAAGACAGGACCTGCCCAGCCAGCCTGTTAGCACCCCCCTTCTCTCAGCAGCGTAATGGGCAGTTCTCTGGGGCTTGTCATTCATTTTGATCTGCTGTAAAGTTATTTTTAATGGGAAGAACTCCAGTTCACAGGATTTCTGTCAAAACTCCTGTGCTTCTAAGTGGATACAAAAAGCCAGAATGTTTTTAAGGTTAAGATTTTTTTTTAGACAGCTGTGATCTGACTTCACTAATGAACACATATCAGACAAGAAGGCAAATTCCAGACTATTCGTGCCTCAACCAACCAGCTGGGCACATACCTCTAGGTACTGCTCATGTCTCAAGAGGTTTTTCTGCATGAACAATTATCACCCCCTTTCCTTCATTCAAGTGGCAAGCCATGGCAAGTGTCTCTCTTGCACGGCGTAGAGCTCAGCTGTAAAATTAGATTTTATTGGCATAAAAACACAGCACCCGCCAACACAACTTGTTTGGTGCATTTTGGTTTTTCCTCATTCTACTGAAGTTCTTCCCTTTTATAAGGAAGCCAAAGCCACTCCCAAATGGGTGAGAAAGACAGTAAGTTTTCAGATTCTCTATTTTGATTCTAGCTTTAGTTTAATCTATATTATGGAAGTATAGCGGGGAATTGGTGCTAAAACACATAATCTCTTAAGAACAATCTAACTCTGTTGCTTTATTTCAAACAAAATTAATTATTCAACTTTAGAGTCAGTTACTGGTAAATCCCAGATTAAAACTCATATTTTCTAGTAGTCAGTGTGGGGGCGGCCTCCCTATCAGGCCTCTCTCCCTCCCTCTCAACTTCCCTACCTTCCTCCCTTCCTCTCTTCCTCCCAGACTGGTCTTTTGAACTGTTTTCAGCAGTGGAGCACAGGAAAAATTCAGTTAACAATCGCTCCTCCTCCTCTGTTTTTTCCATATCTTTTTTCTCTTCCCTCCAATTATTTAATTAGGTTTCCGAAACAGCAAAGGGGAACATTTACGTGTACCAAGTGCCTTTCCTTCTGGTCACACAAAGTGTGACCAGGAGAGATTTAGTGGTTGTGTCTAATGGCTGTGTCCCAACAGCAGGCTCCTGGTGGCCACTGTGCTGATATAATGTCATCCTCCTGGGAAAGGAAAGAAAAGCCCTATGCTTGCTTCCGGTTGCAGGGAAGTGGTCAGAGGTCTGTGCTGGGTGCACATGGATGAGCAAACTTCCTTAGGATTTTGGAGGTAATGGAGATTTCTGTATGTTTCCCTGTTGTTTTAATCTCCTTTTCCCTCTATTGATTCTGTTGCTGTTTCCATAGCTGTTATCTTAAAAAATCCCTGGTTAGGGAATTGAAGAGATGGCTTGATTAAGAGCACCTGTCTCTGCTTGGGAAAGACCTGATTTTGACCATCCGATTCCCCTGGTGTAGGGGATCTGATGCCCTCTTCTAACCGCCTCAGGCACCAGGCACACACGTGGTACAGACATACATGCAGGCAAAACACTCATGCATAAAAACCACAGACATAAACATCCTGGCTCTGTTTGCTGGAAAGGCTTGATAGGAATGAGGGCATCTTCAGGGTTTCCGGGTCTGGAATTAGCAGTCAAGGGGTGACTTTTCAGAACCAGCATCAGGTCCAGAAGGGAGAGGGAAATGGAATAGTAGCCGGTGCTTGATAGCATCTATTGCAGGGTTACTTACAGCGAGCTGTCTTGCTGGTTCGCTGGTCCTCTTCTTTCTGAAGCTTGCTAATAAAGAGGAAGGAAGTATGCTCTTAGGAAGCTGTCAGTCTTCATGACTGACAGCAGTTGTACATAGTGACCACCTGAATGGGGGAGGCTCCCGAGGGCAGCCTTTTCTTTCTGCCACATGCTCCTGTGTTGGATTTTGATTCTTTGTCTTTTCTACTACAACATAAATACATAAATCAGCTGTACAAATGTCTGTCATAACTTACGTTTTGTTAGGTTATGCTTTTCTGTTTAGAAGTCAGACTTACAGTCCCTTGTATAGCCTCAGCCATCTCATGGATAAATTAATTTAACAGGAAATACACAATATAGTAATTCCTTAATAGCCTCCCTAACTTCTCCACCAGCAACAGCACAGCCCTCCCTCACCCCAACAACGCAGCCCCTCTCCCCGGCTTCTGATGATGTCACTGTTTCCAAGTGTCACTTGATTCAATGCATACTTCTTCCCACTTCCTAGAACCGTTAGAAAAGACAATTTTAGTGTTAGATAGGTAGAACATTTTTCTGGTATGGCAGGAATAGTTTTCAGAAATTTGACCTGTGCTAGTCTCATTATTAGAAACTGATTGTTTTAAAGGTTGTACCACTGTGTTGGCTGTCCACCTGCCTTGGTTTCCCTAGTGGCTGGGGCTACAGGCATGTACTTCCTCACTTGACTTCAACTGGGATTTTAGTAGAGAAGGAGCCTTTCGTGAAATCTGAATCAAACTGTGAAATTTCCAGCGAGCCCATAGCAATATCTTCTTTAGACTACAGAATTCAAATATTTCCATGATATTTAGCTTGTCCAACACTGCCCAGTTAATCTGTTTTTATTGGAAAATATACTAACTCTGTGGAATATGTTACCTCGAAGTCAACATTATTGACTTTTGAAGCATCAACTTTGAGATTATTTTTAAGTTCCTTTTAGGTCCTCATGTTTGATGGGTTTAAAAAGCATTTGCGGGATGGGGAGACAGGCAAGATTCCTGGGGTAAGTTGGTTAGATAGACTAGGTAGAATTTTTAAGCTACAAGTTCAGTGACAAACCCGGACTCAATAAATAGCCTCCACACACATACACATGTGCACATGCACTTGTACATGTGTGCCTACACACATTTGAACATGTGTACACACATGCACATACACCACACACACATATACACTGCAAAAAAAATAAGTACATTTGAAACTGGGCTGTGAAAACAAAAGTTTAAACTGACTTGGGAATCTTACTTGTCCCCTTTACTCCCTAGCATAGAAGTCATCCTATGCCCCCCCCCCCCCACTTCCCCCGATGTTGGCGAGGCCAGAGTGGGGTCTGAGCCCTTGCTTGGCTGTGATTGCTCTAGACACGGCCTCCCTTAGTGCCCTGGCCCTGTTCATGGAGTTCTCATGGGCTAGGATTATTCCTTTTGGTGCTCTTTCTCTTGTCATCTGAAACTAATTAGTGTGCTGTACTGCTAACTCACATCTTGAATTAATGTAAGGAAATGTGGGTCAGTGGCCCGTTGAGTGAGGATCAGGACATTTTGTTACTAAACTGAAGGCCAGGTTCAGAGATGTAAGAAGGACATTCTTGCTAGTATATAGCTTTTCCTTTGGCCTCTGGAGAGGGATCAGCAGCCCTCTCCTGAAAGTCAGGTTTTTCATGAATTTGGCCTTTATGTTTCATAGAATAGGCCAGGGCCAAAATACCTTTTCAGACTTGGAGGAAGGGAAGCAAAGAAAGGAAAAAAAAAGTACCAAACCAAATGGCTAGAGAGATTGAGAGACTGGTGCCCCTTCTTGAGATTATTTTGAAGTAAGTTTTAAAGGAATTAATTATAACAGTGAAGAGCTGTTCCTTTCATTTCTAGAATGCCTTTACCCCACTCTTGTCTGGTAGCTCAGGAGCTAATGGTGGGGCGTACCTGGCTAGCAGTGAACCAGGGATTTGCTCTTATAGGAGAATGGCTGTGAGCCTCCAGGGCTCATGTGGCATCTGCCCCTTTCACTCAGAAGAGAACTGGTTGGGCACAAAGCCCCTGTGGCTGTAGAGTGTTTTTGATGTGTGGTTAATGGGGGAGGTTGTGGGGAAGTCTAGGTAAAGAGGGAATGAAGGGAAATAAAGAGGGAAGTAGAACCTTGGGGAGCTGTGTGTACATGAGCCGTGACTTCAGCAGAATAGAAGGGTATCCCGTAGACTTAATCCATTTGTTTCTTTTTTCTGGTTGGTTTTGTAGCATGTGAAGGTTAATGGTCTCAAGGGCTGTGAGATCTCCTGTTGGCAGATCCTGTGGGGTCGGTGCTTCTTCAGCCCAGGTACTGAATCCTAAGGCAAACTTGCCTAGTTCAGACCCCCATCTTGTAGGCAGAAGGCCAAGTAAACGAATGTTTCCTTAGTGTGGCTGCTCCTGAAATTCTCCAGCTGAGGTACACAGCAATTCTAGCTTCTTTACCCATAGAGTATACATTGACCTCTTAGCGGTTCTTGAAGCTGGTAAGGGAACAGTGGCCAAGGAAGATGGTGTTTTAAGGGGTATAGGGAGTTTCTGAGGCTTCACCCAGAGACCATTCCTCTTTTGTATATATAAGTGACAGTTGGATTTGCAGAGTAAAGGAAGTTCCAGACACCAAACTTACAGTGTAGTTCTGAGATTAGAGAGAAAGTGATCAGTGGTAGTGTGTGTGTGTAATAAATTATTATATTTAGTATTGATACATGTAATTATTAAGTTGGTGGAGTTATTCCTTAACCCATTTACTAAATAAAAACACAAAACTAAATAAAAACTTGTTAGATTTTAATATAAGCCTTAAGCACTGGGGCTGGGCAGGTCTTGACCCTCTAAGCTAGCTTTCTGCTTCCCCATATAAAACCCCATAATTAGTTGCATATGCTCCATTTGGTCTGGTCCTCTGAGCAGGCTGCTCCCAGCCATGCGCATTTCCCCTCCATGCTCTAACTCATGGTGTCTGCTCCTTCTTCTTTCTCCCTCTCACTTCCTCTTCATGGTGCTTCTCCTCCCCACAAAGCTCTTGAACCTTTGCCCTGCCTACCTCTCTTCTCCCAGCCCAGGCTGTAGGCAACTATATTCAGCCAATCAGGGGTAAATTAGTAGACAGAGTTATACAGCATCATTTGGTGAACATGGAGAGCATGCTTGTCTGGGGTGTAACCAGATCTTGGGGGGGCAAGCAATTAATGTTTGAATACAAACATCTTTCATTTAAACCCCAACATCTCTCTGTCTCTGTATCTCTGTCTCTGTCTCTGTCTCTCTCTGTCTCTGTCTGTCTGTCTCTCTCTCTCTCTCTCTCTCTCTGTGTGTGTGTGTGTGTGTGTGTGTGTGTGTGTGTGTGTGTGTGTGTGAAGGAGAGTGGGCCTGGGATTGTAGGACAAAGAGAGATTTGGTATAATAACTCAAAGGAGCTAAGTATGGTGGCAGAATGTTTGTAATTCATAGTTTGAAGCGATCTTGTGCTACATAGCCAGAACCCAACCCCTATAAGGCAGAGAAACAAACAAGCATGCAGAAGTGAGTTTCTTTGGGTACCTAGGACCAGAATGCTACAGGAATTCCCAGGGAGGTCACCTTCTTATAACTGAGATTACTGTTGTAAACAATGGTGCCATATCCGTTTTATTTAAAAAAAAAATGTATGTCTGTTCACTGTGTAATAAAGAAAACCTGTCATTCCCACCTCAAATCATTACAAATGAATCCTGCTGGATACCAAGCCCTCCAACAAAAAGATACCACAGCATATCCCCATATTTTTTTTTATACCTATGTTTTCATTCTTTTACTGTCCCCTACTTGCCTCTGTCTTGTTCTCTCTTTGGTTTGTGGTACTAGACTATTTCTATTCTAGAGTAATTGTAGGGGCAACTCAATAGGTGATTGCCTGTTAAGTATCTGAAGATAACTGCTTCTGGATTTCCCTTGTATTCTGATCAGATAAGTGTCCTGTGTGTGCTCAAGGAGCACAGAAATGACTTTTCAAATATTGGCTGCATGAAAGCCCTATCTACCTCAATCTGTTACCTTAAATTCTGTTGAAGATAGTCTGTTATTTTCCTAAATTCTTATTATATATTATGTATGAGATCTCTCTGTCTCTCCCGTGCACGTGTGTGTGTGTGTGTGTGTGTGTGTGTGTGTGAGTGTGTGTGTGTGTGTGTGTGTGTATGGGTGTGTGTGTATGCCATGACACATGTGGAAGTCAGAGGGTATCTTGTAGGAGTTGGTTCTATGGTCTATACCATATCCCACTCTTGCAGAATTTACAATCTAATAATTCTACTTTTGTTGTGACTCTCTTGTGTTGAGAGTGCTGCTTAATGGGGTTGGATAGGCTTTGTCTTGTTGATAGCAGGTCCTATTAAACATGGAGAAAACCAGGAAGATTTTTAAAATGCAGTTGTCAGTATTAGACCTGTTGGTATTACGTTATTCTTTGGTCCTAGGGATATTGGAATACTTGAATTTTTGTATCTAGTTAAAACTTCCTATACAGCTTGTTCTACAAAGTGAGTCTAGGACATCCAGGAGTACACACAGAGAAACCCTGTCTCGAAAAAACAACAACAACAAAACCCAAACAAACAAACAGCAACAAAAATACCAACCCCCCAAAAAAAACCCAACCCTTGCTATCTAGCCTCCCCACTTACTACACCCAGAACCTACTTAAGAAATAATGATACATAGTAGCAAGATAATAGTTTGAATTGAATTTGAGACAGACTCGGTTTCAGTTTAGTTGATTGGTTGTGTTGGACCATGTGCAGCATAAGTGGGTTTAACTGTCCGCAGATCTTGATTAAGGAATCATTCCCCCAGCACCTTTTTTCTTGCCTGGAAAACCTCTATTCTTATGTTCTATACTCTAATATGATGGTGGAATTCCAGGATCTACAAGGTCCAGGTTGGTTAGGGCAGGACCTAAAGCTTCTTTAGTGGGAGACAAAAGAGAGAGTGCAGATTCCTTGAAATCTAGGAGGTGGTCTAGGAGATGTGTATCATCTCAGTGGGAGCGGACCTGGGGGTCTAGGAGATGTGTATCATCTCAGTGGGAGCGGACCTGGGGGTCTGGGGGATGTGTATCATCTCAGTGGGAGCGGACCTGGGGGTCTGGGGGATGTGTATCATCTCAGTGGGAGCGGACCTGGGGGTCTGGGGGATGTGTATCATCTCAGTGGGAGCGGACCTGGGGGTCTGGGAGATGTGTATCATCTCAGTGGGAGCGGACCTGGGAGTCTGGGGGATGTGTATCATCTCAGTGGGAGTGGACCTGGGGGTCTGGGGGATGTGTATCATCTCAGTGGGAGCGGACCTGGGGGTCTAGGAGTTGTGCTATCATCTCAGTGGGAGCGGACCTTGGTGCTCATCGCTGTGGAAGGGCCGAGAGGGAAGGCAGTGAGTGTCAGTGCCTGCATCACTTTTCCCAAATGCCTGAAGCTCCCGAATGGGAACAGTCAGGGAAGCATGGAAAGAGCGGAATACTTACTCTAAGCAAGACCTCTCATATACATCACTGTCTGTAAGCCAACTGGCATTTTGAGTCTGTGTGTGTGTGTGTGTGTGTGTGTATGCATATATGTGTGTGCCTCTGCGTGTGTGTGTATGTATGTATGTATGGATGGATGTGGAATGTGTGTTTTAGGTATGTGTATGTTTGTATGTGGGTGTGTCTGTGTTTATGTGTGTGTGTCTGTGTGTATTATGTGTTTGTGTGTATGTCTGTGTGTTTGTGTCTGCCTATGTTTATGTATGTATGTTTATGTATGTGTGTGTTCATGTAGGTGAGGCATTGGTGAACCTCGGTGCTAATCATCAGGTGCTCCTGCTTTGGTTGCCTTTGTTTTTGAGAGTGGGTCTTGTAGGTGCCTGAGCTCACTGATTAGGCAAGGTGGGTTGGCCGGTAAGCCCTTGAGATCCTCCTGTCCCCACCTCCCAAGCATGGGGATTACAAGTGCACATCACTCAGCAGCATCTTGGGCATGGGTCCACATGCTTGTGTAGCAGTCACTTTGCTGACTGAACTGTGCCCCCAGTCCTCAAGCATGTACTTCTTAAGAAATATCAAATGAAACATTACACTGAAGAAACTGGTCCACTTGAGAAAAAGCAGCAACTTGTTCCTCTAAACCTGATAAAGTTAGTGGATTGGAAATGAAATGAACATGTACAGGAGCGCTCCTTACTCCTCAGGCAGGTGAAATCGCACAGTTAAGTTGTGATGGTGTCTGTAGGAGTCTCAGGCTAGACCACCAGCCTTTGGGCTGTATTTTCATTTGCTCAGGAGCTGAGAAACCATTCCGTAAAATGGCAGAATGGTGCCATTAACCCTGGATTATGAGACCTGTTTTTATGGAATGTTCTTCCCCTGTTGGGACAGTACTTCCTTCTTTGGTTCTCAAATAATTAGTTTCTCCATGTGCAGTTATAATGGATGGTATGAAATTTTACCTACTTAAAAAACATTATCTCTTGGGTGGCCTTCAGGTATCATTAGATGCTTGCAGGGAGGAGCGTCTTGTAGGTAAGATGAAGGGGAAGCCTTGTGCACTTCAGATGGAGGTGTTCAGGGATGAAAATAAATAATTTGTTTCTATCTTACCTATTTGGTACACATCCAAGGCAGCTACTAAAGATTTTGGTGTTGCATTTGGATTGACTGGAACATTAGCAATGAAGTATTCATTAGTCAAATAGCTTTGAATATACAAATTTGAAGAAATTATTATGAATGATAAAACTTCTGAAATCATTTAAAATTGGGCATGTGTGATACACCTGCTGCTTGCCTTTTTATATCCCAGTGGACGAATACATGAACACTTTTATGGAGCAGGCTACAATTCCCTAGGAATTTACTGCTCTTTTCTTCCTGTTGTTCTGTCAAGCTGACTACAGAGGAAGGTGCAATTATGGTTGGGGAAGAAAAAAAAAGCTTTGTGCATTTCATTTATTCTGTGGAAACAAGGAAATCTGCTTTTGAGCCTGACTGGCTTGGGTGTGTCACAGATACAGAAAGGCCCAAAGAGTAAGAAAGATCCTGTATGTTCAACTCAAAGAAATGATCCAGGAGAAACAATTAGAACACTGTGATTGTCTTAGTTAGAGTTTCTGTTACTGTGAAGAGACACCATGACCCCAGCAACTCTTATAAAGGAGAACTTTTAATTGGGGCTGGTTTACAGTTTCAGTTACTCCATTATTGTCATGGCAAGAATCATGGTGGCATGTAAGCAAACATGGTGCTGGAGAAGGAGCTGAGAGTTCAACATGTTGATCCACAGAGAGCAGGAAGAGACTGCCACACTAGACCTAGTTTGACATATAAGACCTCAAAGCCTGCCACCATGGTGACTTCTTCACACTTTGGCCAACAAGGTCACACCTCCTAATAGAGCCACTCCCTATAGACCAGGCATTCAAATAGGAGTCTCTAGGGGGAAGGGAGAAGATTCGTATTCACATCCCCACAGTGATTATCAAGTTAATGGCTAAGTCAGAAACCATTTGCTTGTGTTAAATTCTTCTAAGTGTTATTTTAGTTTTAATTTTGATTTTAATGAAAGGGAGAGCTTTTTTTGTGAATGACAACTGTGGTTCTTCTGGGTTGTATCTTTGGTCTTGGTCATTACCTTAAGGAAGACCACTGTCATTTCTGTTTGTCACATCTCAAAATGTGTTCTCTGGGTGCTAGAGAGATGGCTCATGGCTAAAGGCTCTTGTCGGTCTGCAGAGGACACAGTGCAGCTCCTAGCACTCATATTAGGTGGCTCACAGCTGCCTGTAACTATAGCTGCACTGGATCTGACACTCCTTTGGCCTTTGTGGGTGTCCTTACACACCTGACATGCTCATAAATAATTTATTTTAGAGCATGCGATTTCAGTTGGATGTGGTGGTGCACGCCTTTAATCCCAGCACTTGGGAGGCAGAGGCAGGCGGATCTCTGTGTGTTGGAGTTCGAGGCCAGCCTGGTCTACAAAGCAAGTCCAGGACAGCCAGGGCTATTATTACACAGAGAAACCTTGTCTCGCAAAAACAAAAACAAACAAACAAAAAAGAACATGTGATTTCATTTTATGCTCAGTTTTCTGGGGTGGGGTTGTTACTATTATTCATTTTAACATTTTTTGTTGTTGTTTTGTTTTAAAGTTTTAAACTAAGTGCTTGGGGCCTGATTTTGGTTCTCGAGTTCTGCTTATTTCCCTGTCCTTTCTGTTCCATCCTGGGCACTGACACAGTACTTAGCAACAATTCTTTGTGCTGAGGGTCATATGGCTTCAACATTGATTGCCCCCTTTAGGTAACTTTTGTCATTTGTTTGTTTGTGTTTTGTAAACGCGGGTGCTTCCCTTGCAGGTAGCCGGTTGGGGCGATTCTCCATGAATGTACGTCACCATGATGATGACCGACCAGATCCCCCTGGAATTGCCACCCCTGCTCAGTGGCGAGGTGGCCATGATGCCCCACTTGGTGAATGGAGAAGCGGCCCAGCAGGTTGGTGGACCTCGTTCAAGTGGGAAACAGCTGGATATTTGATTTATTTGGTGATTCAGAAGCTTTGCTTTTTAAACTTTGTGGTTCTAGAGATTATTTTGTTGTATTATTACTGTATTATTTTTAAAATACCTGAAAAAAAATCTGAGATGAGAAACTCTTATACCATTTAACTGATATTCTTAAAAATAAAAAAAACAAATACGGTTTAAAAAAAAAAGGCTCATAGTGAGACTGCTCATTCATTCATTTCTTGTTCTGTGCAAACTTCGTGACCCCGATAAGAAGGTGCACAAGTCAAGGGACAGACCCTTCCACTGTCTGACTCAGACGTCCATGTGAGGGCACTTTCAGATGCCACACCTGTGTCATTCAGGGCTCAGCATCATGGCACACCGCAGCCACTCAGAGAGTCAGCAGTGTACCACTTAGGGAGAAACTAAACTGTAGGGACAACTGTGTTTCCATCATTGGAACTGAATTATCCCTAGTAGCATTATGTTTTCAAAAAAGTGACTACAGAATTGTGTTTGTTCTATCTTGTAATTATATAGATTCTTTTCTTCATACATTTCTTAATCAGCATAAACATACTTGTTTTTTAAATAGTAGCATTGGGAGTAATTACTAGAAAAAATAGTGATCCAGAATATATTAATAATTCAAGTAAGTTGAACAATCATCTGATATGAGTGAGTACATGCCTCCTCCTCCTCCAGCATGACCTGTCATTGTCACTCTTTGTCAGGTGTATAACAGAGGTACTTTGTATGCACTACTGATGGGTCTGACGTTGCTTCTCAATCATTTATTGCTTTCTTCTGTACTAGATTGTGACAGTCTTAAGGACAAAATATATCTAACTAGCCCCAGAGAGATGGCTCAGCTGTTAAGAGTATTTGTTGCTCTTGTACAATTCGTCCACTGTTCTATTCCTAACACCCATATTGGATGAGCTACCTGTAACTCCAGCTTTGGGGAATCTGCCATCCTCTTCTGGCCCTCATGGGTACTGTACGTGGGTACATATACGCAGACCTACTCATATCAAATAAAAGTAAAATGAATCTTAAAAAATTTTGTTTCCTCGATTAGCCATACAGAAGCTGGAGCTCTCCTCCCAAAATATAAAGTATTTCATGTTCATCTCTTACACAAAACCTGTCTGGAGCAAAACCTGTCTCATAGCCTATTACCCTTGCCTTGACAGCCTGACCTTTTTCTCTATCTCTGTGTTCTAGCTGTTTGTGGAAGCTCTGGTAACACTGTGAGCAGTTTCAGGATAAAAAATGCTGTCTCCTTCATTTTTCCAATTAAAAGAAATTTAAAATCCAAGGTATTCAAATGTGATTAGCTTGGAGAGTAACTCAGAACTCCCATTGGCTCACATAGCCAGGCTTCCCCAAGCCACCTTTCATTGTTGCTGCGTCCTGGTTTTGTGTTTTGGTGATTTCGTCCTCATTTTTTATGATTCAGTTCCCCCAAGCAGCCTTTTGTAGCTTATTAGCCAGCATAAAGAGCCCTCAGTTTCAGAATTTTCCAGTCTTCCCTACAAAAGTGAACTCCTTTGCACAGAGACATGACTGAAGACCAGAAAGCCTGGGTTCCCAGAAGAGCACATGGCATTTCCCTACCCTGTGCCTACTTTGACTGGTCTCCAAGGAAGAAACTGGCTCAGTAAATTTGGTCTATTGGGAAGAAGTCTATGAAGCTAAAAGTGGAAAATTTGCTGATTTATCTATTTTATTAATAGATACCAAGCTTTTTCCAAATGGAGGCACACTTAAAAACATCTCAGGAAGTTGGGCAGTGGTGGCACATGCCTTTAATCCCAGCACTTGGGAGGCAGAGGCAGGTGGATCTCTATGTGTTAGCGGACAGCCTGGTCTACAGAGTGAGTCAGGACAGCCAGGGCTACACAGAGGAACCCTGTCTCATACCCACCTCCCCATATCCCTCCCCAAATTCTCAGGTGTCTGGAAGGACCTTGAATTGGATTCCTAGAACCCATGTAAAAGTAAACTAGGAATGGGGACATGTGCGTGGGACCCCAGTGCTGGAGGTGGGGACGGAGGAGCTGTGAGGCTCTGTGTCAGCGGGGCTAGACTACTTGGCGAGTTCCGGCCAGGTAAAGACGGTCTCAAAGTAAAGTTGCCTGTGTCTGCACTGGAGGTTGGCCTGACCTCCACATGCATGTGCACACATGTGCTCACACGCATACACTTGCATAAACGTGTGTGTGTGTGTGCATACACACAAGGTGGTGGAGACCACTTCAGTCTTCTTTATCTGTTAGGTTTTTTTCTGGGAGCATTAACTCGTACGTTTAGCCATATGGCGTCAGTGTAAAATTCTCTTCTTACAGGGGAGCATTGTTCAGTGAGCCAAGTTTTGAACTAGTTTGAAATAGCTTACTCATCAGGTTCAAACTGAGACGTCCCATGCCTGGTGGTGTGTCTTCATCTGTCACTGTGTCTCCAGCCAGGTCGTGGCCTGCATATCCACTTTGTTTCCCTTTTGTGTCCTGAACATCTCTGGCCTGTGCTTCCTTCGTCTTTTACTCTTCTGCTCCCTTCTTTCTGTCTGGAAATTGGGCTGGGTGAGAAGAGCAGAATCCTGGAGCTGAGTGAGATACGAAGGTAAAGATAGACTGAAGGAGCTGGTGAAACCAGCAATGGCAGAGAAATGCCAGACAGTTAGGATTGGGGAGCACAGTGACGTCCCTTAAAGAAACATGTAACAGAGGTGACTCTGTTGGCTTTGGTCCAAGAGCCTTGAGTGCTTGCTCTGGGCACCTGTTGGCACTTGTGGCTTACTCTTAGGAGCTGGCATGTCCAGGTGGTCAGTCAGGTGGGCCTGTGTTACAGGAGACTAGGCAGAGAGATGGACCTGCACAGATGTCTTCTTAGGCTTTTGGTGTGTCCTCCTCTGAGCCATATTGGTTCCTTACCTAGAACCTTTTGGAGGCACAGTCTTGACCTCTGTGATGAGCCTTGCAGGCATTGTGTGGCAGATGAGGTGACTTTTTAATGGTAGGCAGGGCTTTGTGTGGCAGATGAGGTGACTTTTTAATGGCAGGCAGGGCTTTGTGTGGCAGATGAGGTGACTTTTTAATGGCAGGCAGGGCTTTGTGTGGCAGATGAGGTGACTTTTTAATGGCAGGCAGGGCTACAGCCACTTAAATAGTGCTTGCCACAGGAGCTAGCCAGGCCACAGAGTGTTTGTGAGGAGGAGTGCGGATCTAAGCATACCTTGCATGAGTTTACAGTGCTCCTGCTGCTTCCCAGCTGTGCAGAGGGCAGTCTGACATTGCTGTAAGTTCAAAGGAGCTACTACAGCTGTGGGAACAGGCTTCAATCCCGCCCCCACCCCCAGGCTTCCTCCGCCCTGTGTGAAGCTTTTCTGGGTTGAGTTAGACCTAGCTTTACTCATGTTTCTCAGCTGTGTTCTGTCTCTCTAAATAAGAGACATCGTTATTTTTGTTATTTAAGGTCATGCTATGTTTCAGAACTTAGATGTGTCATTTTATGTAGGTGAGAGAAAAGGAAATGAGAGGAAGGTTGAAAACTATATAAACATATATATATATATATATATATATATGTTTTGCAACACAGGGTTTCTCTGTTTAACAGCCCTGGCTATCCTGGACTCTAACTCAAAGAGATCTGCCTGCCTCTGCCTCCTGAGTGCTGGGATTAAAGGTGTGCACTACCATGCCCGGCATCTTTTTTTTTTTTTTTTGAAAGAAAAGTTATCCTCATCCTAAATGGAGTTTTAATACATACATTGTCATTTGAAAACAGAACAGCAAAACCCTGTGTGAGCAGGAACAGCTTACCCAGCAGCTTGGCTCACTCCGCAGCTCCTTTGGCATACAGTCCACACAACATGCACTTTACCAATTTACATGTACAATTCCTGGAACTTCGTGTGTTGGTCAGTTTTACCACACTGAGAAAAAGATACTTGAGAAAAACACCTTGAGGTAAGAAAAATCAAATTTGGCTCAGTGTTTCAGAGGTTCCTTGTCTTTGGGGCCGAAGTAAGGCAAGACACTATGGTGGACAGGATACAATGGCAGGAGCTGCACACATTAGGAGGTAGGAGAGAAGGAGGGAGGGAAGAAGGGGGGTTGTTCATTATGTAACATATAAATATTTTACTCCTTCAGTGCCAAATATTCTGTATTATGAAATGCCACATTTGCTTGAGTCTGTCAAGTGAATTTGTTGCTCTCTCGTCGTTTTGTCAAATGCTTGACAGAGCAACTCGAAGAAGAAAGGGTTTGTTTTGCCTCAGTTTGAGGGCACTGTTCACAGTGGTGGGGAAATCAAGGCAGTATGAGTGTGAGGCAGCGGCTCACTTGGGTCTGTCAGAGAGCAGTGAACGCTGCTTCTCAGCCCACTTTCTTATTTCAGAAATGCAGTGCTATTCTCCAGTCCATGGATGCTGTTGCCCACTCTTCCCACCCCAGCTTACCTTTCACAACATGTGCAGGGGTCCGTCTCCTAGCTGACTCTAGACCCTGCACCTTGACAGTTGATGGTTTTTCCCTCTTTTGTGATGTCTCGAGCAATGGTATCATGAGCAAAAGAGCATATTCCCTCGGTTATAACTTGAGAATGATGTAGAATGGCCTCCTCGTGAACTGCTCTTTCCCAAAGGTCATTTGTCCTCTTTAAGCATTTTAAAATTACATTCATTCATTTTGTATGAGCTGGCATGTCATGATGTGCTAGAGAGCATTAGAGGACATCACAGACGAGACATCGTGTGGGAACTGGTTCTCTCTATCCATGGGTTCCAGGGACCCAACTCAGATCTTCAGGTGTCAAGGACCTTCAATCCTCCATTCTGCCCCCTTCCAGCTGCAGTAACTTTGTCAACCTCTGGATCAGCAGAGCCCAGCAAAGCTAAATAAACTTTGCTTCTCTTAATATGCTTAGGTGTTTATTGTTCTTGACTGTAAAAATCAGATTTTAATTTGAGTTTTTAACATAAGATACAGCAGACTAGTTTTGAGCATGAAAGAGTCAATATCTGCTCAGTTTCTGATGGCATTCTAATCTGGAATTACAGCAGCCACCAGGAACCATGATGTGAAGGACAGATGTTTACACTAGGTGACAGAGTGAGGTGACTTTTGCCCCCAGAACTTGTAATTTACATCTGGAGAGAAGTTGATGGCTGTTGACACATGCATTTATAGAGGGTCAGTCTGCAATGGGCAGGGATCTGAGGGTCAGTCCGCAGTGGCAGGGACCTGAGGGTCGGTCTGCAGTGGGCAGGGACCTGGACTGGCTTGTCCTGTACACTGCAGCATTAGGCACAGGGCATTTAGTAAATGCTCTGTTTATCAGGTTTCTTATCTCAGGCTTCCTATTTCAGTTTCCTTTTTAAATTTTTGGAATATTCCTTGTTTTTAAGCAGTTTTTTTTTTCAATTTCATTTTTAAAAAGCTTTTCAGGAAGTCAGTCATCTGAAATATAAAAAGAACTTCATTGTCTAGTCATCCCAGGGTAACACTCCTTCTGACTTGTACTGGGGTCAGCTATTAAAGAGACCTCATTTCTCTTCTTTTTAGGGGTAGGCAGCTTGGGGAATTTTTGTTTTTTTTGAGACAGGGTTTCTGTCTAGCCTTGGCTGTCCTGAACTTGCTCTGCAGGGCCAGACTGGCCTTAAAAACTCACAGAAATCCACCTGCCTCTACCTCCCAGAGTGCTGGGATTAAAGGTGTGCACCACCACGCCCGGCAAGCCCTTACTTCTGTTTCTCTTGACTTGGTTCTTTCCCAAGGGCTGGCCTGTAGTACTCCCTTTTATTGAGAATGAACTGTTTTTTTCTCATTTCTTTTCTTTTTTCTGTTTGATTTTGAAATCTCATGTTTCCCTAGGACAGAGTTTTCCTCCTCCTCTTTTGAGTTCGTGCTTCTAGACAGTATATTAGGCGGAGACCATTCCATGTTTCAGACAGTGCTTAACACAGCTGCATCTTGGACATCACATGTTCTCTCCCAATTCAGTGACCTTTTCCATTTTGTTTGAGATTTTCTTAATAACATTTTCCCTGACAGCTTCCTTCTTGGTTTCAGTGCTGACAACCTCATATAGCGCAGGACTGGCCTTGTGTAGAATTGTGCGTATACAATGGGCCTTTTCTACTTAAAATCCAGTAGAAAGGAAGTCTTATAATTAATGTAGTGGATAAAAATGGATAAACAACTCTTGCTTATTGAGATGAGAATGAGACCAGCCGTGAGAATAGAGGCTGCTACTTTGTTACTGAACAGCACCATGTGTGCCTTTCCTCTTTTGGTAGAATCTTGTTTTGGAACTGGGTCTTCAGCTTGGTCTTTGGCCACACTCTCCAGCATCCTGATGCATATGAAATGCACAGCTTGTGCAGATGTTTAACATTCTTTCAAATTGTGACCCAGCTTCTTTTTGCCATTCAAATCCATAGAGACCTCTCTTGATGAGATTGGGAGTGGCAAGGAGCAGAGGACAGAATTTATGGGATGGATTATGAATCGAATGACTAATAGATACATTCATTTTAACAAGTATTTACAAAGGTCTTCTGTGCCAACACCATCTTAGGGACTGGAGACACAAAGATGAATAAATGCTGCCCTTGCCTGAAAGAAATGAGCAGTTTAGTTAGATAAATATACCCCCCAGATGCTGTGTTTACACATATGTCAAGCCGCAGGAGCTTGGGGTGCAGAATATACCAGAGCTTAGAGGAGGGACTGAGGAATTGAATCGGTAGGTAGGAAAATAGCAAGCTGGGCAGCGCGAAGCTGAGTTTGCTCTAATTGCTCCCCTGAAGCCTGTAGCTGTTAGGGTTTTTGAATCAGGTGACCAACCTCAGTTTTATTGAATGAGAGGGCTCTGTAAGGATTGTCTGTTCAGTGGAGACTTAAAATTTTAACTTCCTCATGAGCAAATCTCCTCTGAATAGATTTTGATTTCTCTTTTGTGAATGCCCTTGTATGCATGTTTATGTGCAGGTACACATGTGCACATGGAGGAGGAAGGACATTTTACACGATACCCCAGGAACACTGGCCACTTCTTTGAAATGGTCTCACTTTGGCATGGAGCTTACCAGGCTAGATCAGTTCTCAGTGAGTCTCAGGGAATCATGCTCCAGGGCATTTTTATGTTGATCACAGGGATTGTGTTTTTATGCAAGTGCCTTACCCACTGAGCAATACCCCTACACCCCCCAAAAAGAGCCTTTGGTTTCAGTTTTTTGTTAGAAATCCTGCTTGACCCTCTGTGTTCCAGTCTGGTGGTTAATCCCCCTTGGCCCTGTGTCTGTAGCCCAGCATCACCAACTCCATAGAACTGCAATATGCAAGCATCCCTCACACAGAGCAGTTTCCCAGCTGCAGAGATAGCCACCCTTGCTACCAGGACCTCTGTGCAACTTTTAAAAAGGTCTGAGTTTATCCCGCCTGTGGTCTGTTATCTCAGTCCTTCTGCATTAGGTTTTCCAATTCTCTCTGCAAAGGCTACCACAAGGCACAGCCTGTGCAGAATCTCTCTGCCTTAGGAAGGTAAATGTTGATCTGTAGTATCGGAGGACATTATTATATACAGCACCCACAATAATTAGGGCACACAGCTTGTAATTGTGACCATTCTGAGCTGTCTGGGTTGAGAGACACTTCAGAATTAAATCAGCCAAAGGCAACAGTAGTCTGCAGTAGCCTGGAAATGGAGGCAGTCAAGCTGCCTTCAAACAGGAAGGGCTGAAGGAAAACCACTGGCGTAACTGGACTGCATCGCACAGCAGAGGCAGGTCAGGGTTCTCTGACAGTTCCAGCATTACCATTGTTTGCAGCTTACTGCTGCCTTTGTCTGATTTCATTAGGGAGAAAGGAATCGTGTCCCTCTTGTTCATGCTGTGGCCCACGTCTGTGGTTGCATGCAGGAAATCTTTTTGAATGGATGAAGAAGGAGAAAAATGAACAAAATTAATTTATTTAAAACAATTTGATAAACTGGCCATGCTTAAAATTTTCCATAAGCCTTTAAAAATAAAATCCTTTATTTATTTATTTTATGTGTGCGGGTGTAGGTGTGCATACATGTACACGTGTGTACGGAGGTTGGAGGACAACTTCTGTGGAGTCAGTTCCTCCTTCCATCTTTATGTGGTTACAGGAACTGAACGCAGGTTGTTAGGTTTGAGTGGCAAGTGCCTTTATCTGCTGCACCTTGTCATTGGCCCCTTTCTTTTCCCTAAAGCTTCATTTAATTTATTAATGTTATTATCGTTTCTATGCCCCTCTTCTGGGTAATAGTTAAAAGAAAGAACACAGGATTCATTTGCCAAATTGTTGACCTTCTGTGTCCCTGGTTTCTTATTCTCAGATTGACCCAATTGCTGTGGATTTAAAATATTTACAGAAATGAAGGCAGATGGTGTCTGTATTGAACATTCCCAAGCCACATGTTTTCTTTGCCATTGCGCCCTAAATGATAATATAATGTAACCTATTCACATAGCATTTGGTTCTAGAGATGCTTTAAAGTCTGCAGGAGTATGTATGTACGAAGGTTGTATGCAGATAGTCTGCCTGTTGGTTGGGTTGTTTTGGATTTGTAGGATGAGGTCTTACGTATTCTTCACTAGCCTGTAACTGAGAATGACCTTGGACACCACACACTCTTGCTTCTGTCTCCCAAGTGTTGGAGGATGTGCAGCCATCTTTCCAGTTGGTTATGCTGTTTTCTCAAGGGACCTGAGTCTCTATAGATTTTGGTGGCTACTGGTGGAAGAATGGGGCGACTTGCTTCTAATCCAACTTCTCTTAAATCCTGAGGAACAATTGTTGTTAAAATAGGAAGATTTAGACAAAACCAGACTTTTCTTATTTACTTGGGAGCCCAGAAGATCTGACAACACTGGCTTGGGTTTCTCAGTTGGCAGCAGTTGATTGGCAGGAGCAGCCTCCACTTCTGCTGGGATGTGGTCCTCATCCTGAAGTCTCAAAGTCTCATCCCTTCATGCATGCCTCTGAGTTTGACTCAGCTTCATGTAAACATTTTTAACTTTTTCACTCATGGTGTCACATGCCGTGTTCATTAGCTTTGAAAATTTTTATTCTTTGACAATTTTATGTGTGTGTACTGTAGGAAATCATTCCCATTCTTAGGCACACTTATTTTGCACACACTGATGCAGCCTCTCTCCGTCGCTCTTGCCTGGTGGCATAGATTGTGAAGCAGGTGGCTTGAGATGACTGACTTCGTAGGCAGGTTTCTGTAACCTTCTTCCTACAAGTTAGGACCCATGTATCGGTTTGGCCTCTGTCAGTTAATAGTGTTTGAGCCTCTACACTTCGAGCTTACCAAACCTGATGCCATGGTTCTTCTGTTAAAGTCTAGTTGGGGACAGAGAACGGTTTGAAGGTTCAACTATTCCACAGATAAAGAGGTGGGTTCTTGAAATGAAGTCTTTATTGAGAGTTTTTATGAAACACGCTGACCGAGGCAACTTACAGGAGGAAGGTTTTTATCTCAGCTCACAGTTTGGATGCAGCACATTATGGCAAGGAAGCCGAGACAGCAGGAGCATGATGCGGCTGTCACTTTGCACCCACAGTCATAAAGCAGTGGGGCAAACACATGCAGCTGCTCAGCCTGTTTGCTCCATTTATGCATTACAGGCTCCTGGTCTAGGAAATGGTTCCAGATACGGCATGGGTCTTCCCTCCCAGATCACTTAATGCAAGCAGGGTAACCCCCACGCATGCACGCATGCCCAGGGGACCATAACGCCAGCAGGGTAACCCCACTCATGCACGCCTGCCCAGGGGACCATCCTCCAGTTGTTCTGGATTTTATCCGGTGTAACTTCACTTTTGGCTGCCTTTAAAAGCTAACACCCTTCTCCACCTTTATTTCACCCTTCCAACTCCCCACACTAGGTAGGAGAGAAAGAAGGCTAGAGGAGAAAGGGGGTATCAATATCAAAGTTAGACTACTTGCTGCTGATTAGGGGCATCGAGTCCCTTGGGTCAGCTTTGATCTTCACCATCAGGATATCCAGTTTCTTCTTCTCATTTCTTTACACATGACCACTTGACAAACTCCAATAACACCAACTGCCAGCAGCAGCAGCAACTGCCATGACCTCTTTCCGGGCTCTCATATTTATATACTCTGTCAAGAGCTCCCAGAATTCCACATGTCACACACTTGCAGAGACTACCTGCAGCTGGCAAAAATCACACCCCTGCTAGAGCACTAGGCAAATCATATTCAGCTGCTGAAGCATTCTGAAGCAACCCCATATCCCACACCTAGGTCCAAAACAAAAATATATTTCCATAATATTTCTGTGTTTTCAAAGAAACCAACGTTCTCACTATAATCAGGTTAAGAACATTAATCACAACACACATGTATAAGTGTGTTTTTTTGAACAGATTGATATATGATAGATTTCCAACCTCTAATTTTTTTGCTTGGAAAATATCTTTTGTCACACTGGATATGATATGATCGGTTTATATATATATATATCATATAGTAATAATTTTTATGTGCTGGAAGATGAGGTTTTCTATATCCAGAATATATTAAGACATATGTTAGTACTTAAGTGTCTCTGGTAGGCATTTTGTGGTGAAATGACAGATGGAAAGATTGGACCCTGTAAACAGATCTGTTATACTCCACACATGACCATAGCAAGCAAGCCACATACAATTAGGAACGTGAGTTTTCACATTCTGAATGTAGATGCTCATCTTCATTTTCCTTCTCTTTATATTTGCACATGAAAGTGCACCCTTCTATGGAGGTTGCCACTACTGTGCATCTTATATCTAGGTAACCTGGGTGCAGCTCCCTTCAGGTTACACTACTTGCCCTGTTTAAACTGACATTGGCCTTCCAGTCACTTCCCTCTTAGCCCTAATGTTATAACTTGAAGCCCCCTGAAGCAGCAGAATTCTATGCTCTTCTAACCTATGGTGGTAATTGCGTCTCCGCTTCTAGCTTTTTTTTTTTTTTTTTTCATGGACAACCATCAGATCCAATCATCTGAAAGAAGGGATGTATTTTGTGATCAACAAGTGTTCACCTGATCAACTTCCTTTCTCCCTAGCCCCTCTTTGCTGCCTGTTTCCTGTTCCTTGCAGGGGATTAGAGAGGCCTTTGGATCCAATGGACAGACCTTAGCAGACTTCTGCAAATAATTGGGCAAATACAGAAAACAAACCTGAAGCAAGTGTGGTCTGATTTTGGGGTTAGGTTACTAACTAGTATGCACTCAGAAAACACCCCCCACAAATGGTAGGAGTCACACAGCCTAATTGGATAACAGCATTAATCCCATTCTTCAAGTCTGAAGTCTGATGTTTGGCACGCAACATCAATTTCCATTGATTGATTGATTGAAGATGTGAGGCATGGGGCTGTCACAATACCATGTGGAATAAATACAGGTCAACCTCTACCTAAAACTAGACTACAGTTGTCTCTTGTATTTTCTGTCTCCTCTTCACTGCCCAATTATTGTAGCCTTGCCGTCGTCTACCCTAGAAAGGAAGGAACCAGACAGTAATTTTTCCCAGATCCTGTTTGTCAATTGTATGTATTATTTAGAGATAATTACATTTTTATAAACTTTATATAATCTGTGGCATTTTTTAAGGACCTGGAGTGTTGGTGGAATGTAGATTTGGACAGTAGAGGATACTTGCCACCAATTCTGGGTACTCTTGTCCTTTTTACTTCTTATACGCTCCTGTATTTGTAACAAGTTTGCTGTGGTGGGTGCTTTGAACCCTCCTGCCTTACAGTAGCTGCCCCTCCATCCTATGTTCCCTCAGCCCCTCAGTGAACATGTCTTGAAGACAGTATCCCACCAAGAGTGAACACCTTTTGGAGAGAGGCACACTGGCTGGCTCTGTATTGGTTACTCTGTAGTCTCACGGATGTTTAGGATAAATAGTTTGAATTTGACTCTCCTACTTATTTTGTTGCTTTAACAATGCAATAGATAAGGTAAAGGTCACATATATAGGATTAGACTTTTGGTTTTCTTTGAGGTAAAGTATGATTTGTAAACTTGCTGGTCACTGGAAACTTTAGTCTCATCAACTTTTAGTTAAGTGGCTAACTCGTGGGCAGTGAGTTGCACTGTTGGAAAGAATGAAGTTTAGTTCAAAGTTTGATTTCTTTGCTTCTTCCGAGAAGGTAGATTTTCCTGGCTTAAGTCTTTCTTCATTTGCAGTGTGCAGGTGGGATGAACCTGACATGGCAGTACATTACCCAGATAACAAACAAGATTGTTCCTCTTGGGACTAGGGGATGGTTCGGTTGGTAAAGCATCTACCATGTCACACAAGCATGAGGACCTGAGTTTGTATCTCCACTACCCTTGTAAAAGCTAGGTATGGTCACATCTGTAATTCTAGTATTTCAGAGTTGCTGAGTTGAAGGCAAGTGTATCTATGGACCTTAATGGCTTGCTCTGCTAAACCGTTGGTGATCTCTGGGTTCAGGGAGACCCTATCTCAAAAAATAAGGCAGACAACAATAGAAGAAGGTGCCTACTACTGACTTCTGCTCTTTACAAGTATGTATGTGCAAAAGAGAGCATTCTTGCTTTTGGTCTCTCTCAAACACACACACACACACACACACACACACACACACACACACACACACGCACCCCTTCACTAGTTCATGAGATTATGATTCCCATATTGTTTTCAATACCTGGCAAGTGACTGCCTCAGAGATGTGAGAACCAAGCGGCAATGGGGGTGTCTGGAGGTCTGATTTTCCTTTGGAAAAGAAGTTTGGAGTCAAGTTTTTTCAGATCCCAACCTAGCTTTCTGTAGGGCCCCAGGGGTTTTATTGGGACTGACTCTTTCCCTGAGATTGACAGCAGTTTCCTTCTGCGGTCACTACTGGGGAGCAGAGGGGTAGCTGAGATGCTTCCTTGTGGGATTTCCCTTATGGAAATGGGATAGTAGGAGAGGGCCTCTTGACTCTCCTTTCCTCCAAACCCACCATTCATTTCTATTCAAAAGGAAAATCACTCTAGAGGCAGGTTTTGAGACTCAACAAATGTTGCTATAAGGTATGAAACTAGCCAGGTTTTTGGTGGTGGCGCATACCTTTAATCTTGGGAAGCAGAGACAGGAAGGCTGGTCTGAGTTTGAGACCAGCCTGGTCTACAGAGTTCTAGGACAGCCAAAGCTATACAGAGAACCCTGTCTTCTGAACCATCTACCCTACTACCCCCTTAAGAAAGGAAAAGACTTGAAACTATTAGGTGGTTTGTTTTTCTTTCTGAATTTGTAATTATTTCTATTATGTAATGCCAAGGTAAAAACAAACTAGGTTTTACTCTTCAAAAGGAAGGGAAGTGGCCTTTCAGCTGCTCAGTCATATCTTAAAGTTTTTACTGGTCTTAAAGGAGGTCACAGGTCTTCCAAGGAGGTAGGATTAAGTGTCTTTTGTGGGGTTGATTGAACTCTGTTGCCCTCACCACACCCACTTGCTGATGAGTTCCTCTTTTTCTTTGTTTCATATTGAGAAAAGGCTTGCTTGGACTTTGACTCCCCTCAAGATGTTAATTACATGTTCCAAAATCATGTGTTCTGTTAAAAATCACTTACGCGTAGCCTTGGAAAGAACTCTAAGCAGGGAGTTGCTTCAGGGTGTGGAATATTGTTCTGGAGGCCTTGGGAAATAAATCTCCAGAGTTAGTTCATTTACTACCAAGACATATTTAGTCAGTGGATCTAAACAAAAGAAGTCACAGTGTGCCTGGACATTATTTGTCCCAGATGGAGTTTAAACTTGGCTGACTGTGCCGAACTGATGTCATGGTGGATCAGCTGGCCCCAAATTAGCTGTGCAGAGAGTCAGCTATGTGCTTGTGTGCACCGAGGGCTTGCGGGGAGGAGGGACAGGGCAGGCTGGAAAATCTTTGTCACATTTTTTCCTTTGCACTCTGAAGAGAGTAGTGTCTGTCCTGCATTTGGACTTAGTGCAGAAAGAGGGAAGAATTGGAAGGACCAGTGACGTACGAGTTGGCATTTGCACATGCTTGAGGTCCTTGCTCTTCTGAGATGAGGCATGTACACTGTCTAACTTTACAGCAGTTCCTTAGTGAAGAGGCTCCTGCACTCAGATGTAAGAAGGAAAACTGCAAAGTATTATCTCCCCCACCCCCATGACGACAGGCTTGAACCTGTTGGATGAATTTCTGCTGGTGAAGCATATCTTCATTCCCAAAGTGTTGCCTCCTCTTTGTTTTCCAAGACAAAGCATTTCTTTCTTTCCTTTTTTCTTTTATTTCCCAGACAGGGCATCATGTAGCTCAGCCTAGCCTTGAACTCACTTTGTAGCCAAGGCTGGTTTTGACCTCCTGATCCTGCTTCCCCCTTCCAAGTGCTAGACTTGGCAGCCACACATGGCTGCTTTCCCAAAGCTTTACAGTTTTGAAGAACCTTTCAGTCTTTTTGCCTTGATACTATTAAGGAAGACAATTGCCTTAAACTTTGTAATAGTCCTAAGTATCCATTTATATAACTGTTTAGCTCTTTCATCCGTGTGTGTGTGTGTGTGTGTGTGTGTGTGTGTGTGTGTGTGCGCGCGCGCGCTTGTTTGGTAACCTATCAATGAGTTGTGTAGATATCTAGAAAGCCAAATGCTCGAAGCATCCTGAGGGATCTGTCTTGAGTTTACATCTTCATTGTGCTTTTACAGGACAGCTTTTGGGTGAGAAAATAGCCAGATTGCCAGATAGTTCTTTCTGTATGAGCTCTTCCAAAAAAAAAAAAATTAATCGTAGAGTTATCATGTTATTTAGAAGTTTTACTCTTGGGTGCATACTCAAGAGAAACAGAAGTTAGTTTTCTACAGAAACTCAAGTATGAATATACAGAGCATGATTATGCAAAACAACCAAGAGTTTTAGAAATGAATCAAGTGTGAACTAACTGATAGACAAACCAAATGTAGTATATTTCAAAATGGAATATTACTTAGAAGAACAAAAAAGAGAAAAGAAGGAAGTGGTGACAAGAGATGACACAGACAGCTGGGACAGCTTTTTGTTTAGGGAAAGAAGTCATTCACTTTGTGTCAGTTCTATCTCTATGTAAGGCACACCATGAGCAGGTACACAGAGACCAGAAGGACATTAGAGGGCTGGAGGAATTGAGGGAGGATGGGGAATAAAGATGGGGTGCTGAAATTTCCCTATGATATTTTGAGTACCAGCTATGTGCATTACCAAAAATACTTCATGTACATGAACCGTGTGGTATGATCCTTATATCTCAATAAAGATACTAATACAAACTACCTGAATTGAAGAACTAAAACAAAGCAGCCAGATAGGGCCCTCTCCTGTACTCATAAGCAAGCAAACTTTTATTGCTGGATTGCATTGTGACAACCTTAATTAGAAGTGTTTTCAGGCAGGTGGCATTGTTTCAAAGCTGTAAGGAGCTTAGATTTCAGAACCTCAAGCAAGTGGATTCTGGTCTCACCCCTGTTGCCAGGATCCAAGGAAGCTGAACAGAGCCTGGAATGCGCATGGTTTTGAGGTGAACCCCAGAGAGCAGAGTGATTGAGCAGATACTGGGGTCAGAGTGAGGATCTGCTGGAGTTTATATTTTATGGAGAACATGAAACATGGCAACTTTGGTAAATTGTTTTTCTTTAGTCTCCCTCACTTTACTCAGACTGTCAATAGTAAGAAGTATTAGTAATACTTATTAACCGGGTAAGGCCTGTTCCTCTGTGAAGTGGGTAAATATTTTCTCTTTTTATGAGTGAGGAAATCAGGTCAAGTGGGGTACCTGGCAGAGCCTCCTACCTGGGACCAAGCCTCCATCTTTTAGACAACTCTTTTCACTGTATCCTGGTGTCTTTAGATACATGGTTATACTCAAGTTGGTCTTTAGACAGCTCAGAGACAAACCATTAGGTTAGCAGAGTGGCCTAATGATGCATTATTTACATCCTTAAAATGACCCTTAGAAGGCAGCGCTTGGCCTGAACCCCACCTACAGCTGATGAACCTTACATGTATGGGACCTTATTCTTAGGTTATTTTTTATTTTCAGTTGGAAGGTTGAATTTTAAGAGGTATGTGTTCTGTCTCTCCCCCCCCTCTCTCCCTCTCTCTTTGTGTGCGTGTGTGTGCATGTGCATGCATGTGTGTGTATGCTTGCACAGCAAACATTTTACTGAGGCATATCCTCAGCTTAGGAGATGCATTTTCTTATCTGCAGTTTGGATTCCTTATTCTGTTTGGACTATTTTGAGTCTATTTATATCAAAGGAGAGATATGATTAACTTTGGGCTGAAGAAGTCATATGCTGACTCTCCTTAGGTTTCTAATTACGTTTGCTTCCCAATAAATCTTTTCTTTTGGGTATGCCCAGGAGCAGTAGGTACAGGGACTGTCCACAATGACTGCTATGCACCGGCCAGACAAAAAGGGCTAGGTTGATTGCTGAGAACTTTTCAGGCTGGTTTTTTAGAGCATAAGCCAGGAAACCAAAAGAGGAGTGAAAAAGGAAATAAAGTCTGGAAGAAGGAGCATCAGGTGTACACACACGCCAGCTTGTAGCAGCAGTACATGAGGGAAGGGAGGAGGAAGAGGCACCCGGGAGACGCGCACCCTGCTCCCGTGGTCTCAGTGGGAATGCAGATGCTTTATCGGATGGCACAATTGGAGAGGCATTAAGCAGCGAGGTCCCGATATGGCTCATGCTTCTTAGAGGTGGAGATGGTGCAGGGCACACACTTTGCTCAGCCAGAGCTGGACCCCAGCCTAGCTCAGCCACTTGGTAGTCAGGTGACTTTGGATCAAGTTTTTTTGTTCTTTAAGCTTCAGTTTCCCATCTATTAAATTTGGTTAATAATTCCTACTTGGAACTATTTATCAAACCCACAGGGTTTTTAGAGTTGGGTGGGGGGGAAACCTGGGGAAAGGTGTTGCTAAAGTGGCCTGCTTAACACTAAATTCAGTTTACAGATGTTAGACTGTTGAGAGAGCATTCCATCTCTTATTTTCTTACTCATTTTTATTTTTGTGTGTGCATGTTGGTATGCACATGTATGTGAGTGCCAGAGGTGGCCAGAAGAATGCATCTGGTCCCCCAAAGCTGGAGTTAGATGGCTGTGAGCCGCCCGACATGGGTGCTGGGAACTGAATTCCAACCCTTTGCAAGAGCAGCAAGCAAGCGCTGTAACTGCTGACCCGCTTCCTGTGCCCTGTGAACCTCCAATCCTTTGAGAAAATTGGGTGTTAAATCACTTGGGGCCCTTTCAGAGAGTCTTAAGATCCAGGAAGAAGCAGAATGAGGATGTTTGTGCTGCCAGCTGTGCTGATGGCACAGCGGACTGAGCCCTGGAGCCCACCTGGTGGCTTCTTAGCTTGTACACTTCTGCCAGCTTTGCAGTCTGGCTGCAGGGAGGATGGGTGAGCTGCTCAAGATCGCGGGTACTCTCTTGTCCCCTGCAACATCATTGTGGTCCACCTGCTTGCCTCTTCCACCCAGGGACTTTTTTTTTTTTTTGAGTGTATTAGTACCACCAAGGTGAGTTTTGATTGTTTGCAAATCATCACTTCCTTTTTGGAGAAAAGAGATTGGAAACAATGCCTACACTTCAGTTATACCCGAGGGCTGCTGTGCTGTGTGCCAAAGAAATGAATATGTCAAAGGTGTGTATGGAAAGGTACAAGTTTGAGAATCTGAAGGGGTTAGTTTGTGTGTACAGACGTGTGCTGTGTGTGTTTTTACACATACAAGCACAAGTGTGTGATCATAAAAAATTGCAGATATAGAGGCTGCTGCTGTCTTCATTCAGTCAAGGGTTAGTTTCTAAGAGCGTTCATGGTGCTGGAGTGTGGCATGGTAGTAGTGTGCTCGCCTAGCTTATGTGATGCCCTGGGGTTCTATCCTTAGGAACCATTAAAAAGCCAAATGAAATGGGGAAACAGCTCTCAGGCCACAGAGAACCCTTATTCCCAGGGAGCCCTTCTGCAGCTCTCTGGCTTTATCTATCTCCCCTCAGGTAACCATTGGGTAGTTAGGAGTGTTGGCTCTGAGGGAGAAGTCTCTATACCTGAGACAGCTCAGAGCCAAGCAAGGCCTCACAGTGTGGCAAGTGGAGAGAGCTTTGGGAGTGGCAGAAGGTCTCCACCCTGCTGTGGCTGTTCATCTTCTGGGTACCAAATGGCGCTCACAGGAAGTCACAGAGGTAAGGTTTCATCTTTGATCACTTAGCACTTCCCTCCCACAGAAATTTCTCAGATGGGCTGATTCTCTGCAGAGATTTACCTAGGTGATGTCGGTGGTGGTGGTGGTGGTGGTGGTGGTGGTGGTGGTGGTGGTGGTGG
>CAJQZJ010034361.1:913095-944905 GCA_907164525.1 Lophiomys imhausi
GGTGGTGGTGGTGGTGGTGGTGGTGGTGGTGGTGGTGGTGGTGGTGGTAGAGATGGTAGTGATGGTGGTGGTGTTGGTGGTGGTGGTGGTGATGGTAGAGATGGTAGTGGTGTTGGTGATGGTGATATGCTAGGAAAAAATGTTGTGTTATTCCCAAGCATTGTCCACCTCTTCCTGACCCCCCTTTAAATTTTTCTTTCCTTTCCTTTTTGTTCTTTGTTCTTTTCTTTTTCATTTTTTGGAGACAGTGTCACTCATTGGCATGGTATTTTCCAAGTCTGCTTGGTGGGCTGGCTGACCCGCACACACTAGGGATCTACTTGTCCCCATCTCACTAGAGTAGGGCCTACAAACATATACCACCATGCCTAGGATTTTGCATATACTTGATTTCTGCGAATTCTACTCAGGTTCTTGTGCTTGCAAGGCAAGCACTTTACTAGCTAAGCCTGTTATTTTTGAGACAGCATCTCCTAATGTAGCCCAGGTGAGCCTGGAACTTGCTGTAGAGACCGGGTTGTCCCCTTCTGATGCTGATGATAGTCTTTATTTGAGGTATAAGTTAGGAGCCTGTCTTCAGGACAGAACTGCCTCTAGAACTAGTCTTAGCTACTTGCTGCCCCTTTTCTTTCCTAATGAGTAAGAAGCAGTTGGACTGAGCATTAATTCCTGTGAAGAGACAGCTAGCTGCAATGCCTTGCTTCCTCCAGTTCCTTGGGTGAGGCATTTGTTTCTAGAGCACTGCATGTAGCTATCTGATCTGTTGTATTCTGAGTCTTGTTTTCTGTTTCTTTAGCATTAGGAAGACTAGTCAGTTCCTTTGATTACACCATGCTAACCTGCCTTACCCTTATTTCAGACTTCTTGGCTCAGGTGGCATTTGAAATCGGAACAGATCTTAGGAAGCAATCTAGCCTGAGGTTTGAAGCATGCCTGCTTCCTGCTCTGACAGCTTGGTTCTGTGTCAGTATCTCTGGGAAAGAAAAAAAAAAACAAAAACCTGTGATTAAGATCCTTCTTTTTTCCCTTTGACAAGAGACAGCACAGCATGAATTAGTTTAATGCTGACTTTGAAAAGCAGAAAATGGCCAGTGAATGAACAGAAACTGATGAGGCTGAGAGGCTTAGGAGTGACTCTCCTGCTATGCTAAATGAACACAGTGTACTGAAAGGAACTCATGGCAGTGATGCTGGGGGAAGGGCAGTGAGGGGAAGACAGAGAGAGCTGAACAGAAGAGAGCTGACATGCACGGTACAGTAGGTTGGTGCCCCACGCTCCTCCAGGCTGTGTGATACCAGGCCTGGTGCTGCTGGTGGCTCATTCATGCCTGTTGTCACCACAGGCCACTGGGCTGCTGCGTCAAAGCTTTATTTTTATCTCTGTCACTGACAGTGACAGCAGCACCGTGGTCAATCTCTCTCAGTAAAATAAAGTGCTGTCTCCTAAAAATAGTCAATGCCAAGTTCAATAGAGTTCGTTCCAGTTGTGACTTTCCCTCTTGTGAGAAGAGAGATTGTTATTAGGAGGCACGAACTTTGCCTCTTTTTCTAAGGTAGGTTGGTAGATTACAATCTGGTTGCCATAGCAACTTAGCAGCAGTGAAAATTACATGAACTAAACATTTGAAGAGAGGTGTGTTGGTAATATGCTTAAAAGCCATTTATCTATCATCTTTCTCCCTGAAAGAGGTGAGGTAGAAGGGATTAGGTGGACCTCTGTAAGCTGGTGGGTGTGTGTGTGTGTGTGTGTGTGTGTGTGTGTGTGTGTGTGTGTGTACACGACACACATAGATTTTACCCGTAGGCTTTGGAGGAGTTGGATTCTTCCTAATCATGCTTTGAATTATGGCTTGGTATCAACAATTACAGAAGACTGTCACAGACCCTTTTTGTGCAGTGTGGTCAGTAGAGAGTGTGACATTAATCTAGAAATCCTTTTTTTGCCTAGAACTTTCTATAATATTGCTGGGTGGTATTTTCAGGGCTATTGCTGACACTTGTGTGGGTGAAGACAGTATATGAATTTGGAGTTGTCAAAGAGGAATAAGGCTTACTCCACAAGAGAAAATACGTGACTGATACTATGAACCTGACCAAGAATCCTTTGCTGAGAGACTTCCCAGGGGAGAATCTACTACTATATTTTCTAAATGGACATAGTATCAGAATACCCTCTAATTTTTTTGTTTACTGGTTAGTGTTAAGACCTCATCATTGAAGTTTTCATGTGTAGTGGATGGTGGTTAACAACCTCACAACTGTTCAAGATGGACAACATAAGTCTCTGTGGAGTGCTCAGCCGTAAATGGGATGGCTATCATACTCCCTTTCCCCCACGGCTTGGGGACCGTCATAGAAGATGGGGCAAAAAGATTCTGGAGGACTGGACCGAAGTAGTGTCTTCTGGCCATGCCAGAACTATACTCGTGTACTCACGGCAGCTGTGGATGCCTGTGTAAGATCAAGCTAGTCAACATTCTACCCTAGGAGGAGGAGAGGCTCACTATGCCCATCCCTCCAGTTGAGGAGATAGTGATAAGATAGCCAGATGGCAGCTGGGGATGGGGGGTACCCTCTGGCATGGTCACCATGCTCCTTTGTATGGATGGTCCCTCACCCTTGAGTATTTGGGCAACACAAATTGGACTCAGATTATTGAAAAAAAAAAGAGACATGAAGTGGACAGTGGGTCTGGGAGGCATTAGTGAGGAGTAAATGTAATTAAATACATTGTATACATGTAAGAAGTCTCGAAAATTCAAAGTAGTGTATTTTTTAAAAAGAAATTGATCCTTGTGTTTTTATAAGTCCTTAGACGAATTCTAGCATCACTGTGATGGAATAAAATCCATTTGCTTTATCTTTAAACCTCTAAGGATAAGCTTATAATGTATGCTTCTAGAATTAGGGCCGGGGAAGAAAGTCAGTAGAAACCCAGACTCTGTGTCCTAGATCGTCTTTGACAACCCTAAATTCATGTACTCTCTTCTCCCACACAGTTGTCAGCAATGGTCCTGAGAATACAACCTAGCAGGATTATGGAATGTTCCAGGCAAGAAAAAGGGTTTCTGAATTAGAAAGTGGTTGGTTAGCTAGCCCCATGACATTTGCACCACTATTGCGACTATGGGCCTCTCTTTCTTGTCATGCTGGTCATTATTGTAGCTCACATGGTTCATGACTGAGTAAGACTGGCAATGACCTTTCTTCTTCAGCAGCTTGTACAGATTGCATCTTGTGACTCTGTGAAAGTTCACCAGCAGTGAGGAAGCTTTCGAGTGGATACCAACTTGATTTCTGTGTGTCTGTGACCAGAGTTTGTAGAGTCTTCAGCAATAGGGTCTTAACCATTAAGCTCTGGTGGGCAACCAAGAGCAATGGCAGTAGCTTATATTGTTCTGGGGGTGTCTGACCAACAACTCCAGAGGAGATATCCCACACTTGACACTGAGTTTTTATTTGTCCAGTTATGCTTCTGGGGCAAACATTATCCCCTGTATAGAGTAACTCCAATTAAAGTCTTTTACTTGAAGAAAAATAAAATTAGGAAGCTTATGATGTACTAGATTTCCGTATGGCTTTCTTTAATACTCTTACCGTGTCTATCCTTCATCCCTCCATTGCTCTACTATCCCATCCCTCTCCACCCAAATTCATATCATTTATATTTTGTTGTTCTCCTCCTTTAGGTTTATATCCCTCCCTTTATTGAAGTGCTGTTTTACTGGGTGTAGTGTAATAGAGCTGTGATGGATGTTTATGTAAAAACAAAGCTGACTCAGACGATTTCCGTGTTCCAGGGATGACTAAAACCTCCGGCTGCAGAAGGCAATAGAGATGCTTTAATCACTCTGGAGATCTAAAGGGATTTCCTTTTGAGTTCTTAAAATGGCACACCACCTTGCCATTGGTGAGAACTGCAATGGGGAAGCCTGAAAGATTATAGACGCAGTTACTGTTGGGGGAAAGCAAATTGTCTTGAAACAATTTATCCGTCAAAATAATATGAAGCATCTGGAATGAGGCGTAGACTGCTTTGCCCTGAATGATCCCGATGGTTTCTCAGTTAATATATTTCCTAAGTAAAAGAAATTCATGCCCCAGCAGTATCTCCTGCTGTGAGTTACTATCTGGACAAAATATATACATGTTAAAGTTTTATATGATAAATGACACAACTTTGATCTCAATGGTGTTACAAAGCAGATGTATTGCAGAACATAAAAGAAGTTGATATTTAAATTGCATCTCAGGCAACCCTTTAAATTTTTTTAATTTTTAAAATTTATGTATACTTGTGTGATCCTGCATGAGTATATTGTGCTCCATGTGTCTGCAGAGGCCAGAAGAGGGTGTTGGATCCTCTGGACCTGGGCTTGCAGGTGGTTATGAACCACCATGTGGGTTCTGGGAATTGAACTCAGGTCCTCAGCAAGAACAGTAAAGCTCTCTAAAACACTGAGCCATCTCTCCAGCCTCTAATCTTATGACATCTTAACTCTTGAGCTAAAATAATATTATGAGACAGTTCTCCTGCCATCAGTAAAAGTATTGTCAGGCATGCTGTTACCCTAATAGCACCTGAGTTAAAGAAAGGAACAACCACTAAAACCATATGAATGCAATTAATTAATTGCAGTTGTAAGTCTTAGAAAGAAGAGTAGATGCTAGGTGCTAACAGAAGCAATATTAGGCATGGAGGGCAGATGTCAAGGAAGAAGGGACAGTCTGCTTGAAGGTTTCGGTGCTGTGGCGAAGTAGGCGGAGAACCGAGAAGGAATGTCCACAGCACCTTGCCGTGGTCTACAGACAGGCCTGCCGAGTGTGACAGTCAGTGCTTGCTGGTCTTGTCCCAGCTGATACTCAGCTCCAGTTATGTATTTAGTTTTAAACCAGTGGGTTTTCCTTTTGTTATCCTCTCATTAGAAGTGAATCTGTGGAGCTTTTGAAGGGGGGTGCTTTACCACAGTTGCCACCCGTCTCCTGTTTGGAAAGTTACCTTAATATTAAATATCTGTGTCTATGTGAAGGAAACACTAATTCTAGGTTATATATTGAAACATTTGAGTATTTGCTGAGGTCCATTTATTTTATGATGTTTATTGTTACTTTAAATTTTTCCATGCAGATGTTCTTTTCCAACCTTTTTAATTTAAATGGCCCTCTATTGTTATTTAATACTTTCACCCCCCATAGTGGTAGGTAGGTCAAGGATTCATTTACTGTACATCTTTCCTTTGTTTATAAAGATTTCTGTGTGTTGTTTTTCTAATTGAACTTTGTGTCTAAACTCATGAAAAAGAAAATTGTGTTTTCCAAAGAAAAATTATAGTATAATTAAGTTTTTAACTTACATAATATAAACAATATGGGACAGTACAGTAGGCGTATCCCTGTATTTGCTAAAATTTGAGTGAGGTAAAGATTTATATACTAAATTTTCTATTGATACAAGCCTTGGTGTCATGTGCTTCCAGCTCACTACATAACCGTGGGTTGAAAAGGAGGCAGCTTTTAAAATTGTGTTGCAAGTTAGTATGAGTGTTGATTCAGATATAGAACTTTAAACTCATGGAGATGGTTAGATAGTAGAATGTTAAAGTCAGGTGCCAAATACATATGGACTGGACATTGGGAATGTACATTAAGCCATATAACCCTCATAACTGTGGCCTAATTACCTCTGTTGTTTTGTACTGTATTGTATCTATTATTATAAGAGAAAGAGCCTTTTGTTGGACTGAAAGGGGGAGCTGTTGGGGGAAATAAGATATACCTTAAACTAAAAAAAAAAGGGAAGAGGAGGGGGCGTTGAGGGTGGGAGGGTGGGACTGGAAGGGGGAGTAGGGAGGGGATTGCCATTGAGATGTAACTTGAAGAAATAAAAAATAAAAAATTAAAAAAAAAAAAAGGAAAGGAGGCAGAATGAATGCTCACTGTGCTGCTTTAACTCCAAGTCTCTGTGTTGTTCTCACAGGTTATTCTCGTCCAAGTTAACCCAGGTGAGACCTTTACAATAAGAGCAGAGGATGGAACATTGCAGTGCATCCAAGGTAAGAAAGTTTTTGGTAAACATACTAATTAAAAGGATTTCCTCTTTATTATAAAGGAAGTCCCCCCGCCCCGTGTTTACATACCGTTTTCTAGAAGCAAATATAACTTCTCTTTATTTTTCTGTCATATGGTCTCAAACATAGATTGTGGTTCTCTTCGCCTGATAATTTCAGTCGTATTAGGTATTGAATACCTCCTAGTGATCCATGGCTGAGGGGCTTAATACAGCACATTCGTCACTTCTGTTTCTGTGGACCAGGGCGTGCCTTAGCTGTGTCCTTCGGCTCTGGGACTCAGAAAGCTACAGGCAAAGATATTCCTAGTCCTGTCACAGGGCTAGGCGTACATCCATACACACTCAGATGGCTGGTGCTGACATTACCACTTCCTGATCAAGTGGGCCTCTGTGCAGACAGGTGACGGAGTGGACCTGCACGGCAGCTGTCATTACAGTGACTCACTTCAAGGGAAGAGGGCGTGGTCAGAGGTGTATCCCTCCACCCACAGCAGAAGGGGAATCAAGGTCAGGAACACGGGAGGCAGCTGCCCACCACTGTTTACCCTGTGGCCCCTGATGTTTCATGGCTTTTCCACATGGAAAATGCTCCTCCCAGGATCTCCAATTGGCTTACCCTAGTACAATATCCACAGATTCTTGTCCCTAAACAAGCACCATGTGTGAGTGAGACAGGGCGGTTACAGGTCTTAAAGCACCATGACCCCTGCTTGGCGTGGTATGGCGTTCCTCCCAGTGGGTCACTCTGTGGAGATCTGTCTTAGATGTGCTTGTCCCTGGGGAGGTCTGTGGACAGAAGACGTCAGACCTGCACTTGGTCTGCCGTGCTGGGAGGGTAGAGCTCATGATAGCGCTTCCTGCTAGTGGCTGGGGTTGTGGGGCAGAGGGTGAATTGTGATGTCATTGAGGTCAGTGTTAGGCTATTGATTAGACTGGAATCTAATCGGGAGACTTATTTATAAAACCTGGACATGTTTACCAATATGTATCAGGGGAAAGGAAATGCACGGCAGTTTTACTTCACCATAATGGGCTTCGTAGAAACCATTGCCTTTTCTACTTCATTGCAGAGAAAACAGCAGACTGCTTTGCCATTTGGCACTTCCTTGGATCTGTAAGAACAATAATTTACAACTTAAAAAAGGAGCATATGTTAAACATTTCAGCCTAATGAATTTTAATTGGAGTTAAACTGGAATAATTTAATGATTTTATAAGTGATTTTTTTTTTGCTGACTGTATTTCTCTAGCCATTGTCATTGAAATTATTTTTAGTATTATAGACTTAGTCTTCATTGAAAAAAAAGCACGGTGGAAATTCATGTCAAGGAAGAGAGAGATAAACATTTTAAAGTAGCATGGGAGGTAGGCTTCTCCCTGCATACAGTACCATTGAATAGACCTTGTCTGTAGTTAGAAACCTTGAAGTATAGCTCTTTTGGACATCACACTAGAAGATCTTGTTGCAAAGTTACTTCTGTAGATTGAAGGTGAGATTTTCATTTCAGGAAGAAAGCAGTTTAGAATCCTTGCGGTTGACCATGGAGCCAGGAAGGTCTGGAGTTAAGGCCATCCCCAGCTACATAGTTAGTAAGAATTCAAGGCCAGCCTGGGCTACAGTGAGAGTCTATCTCAAGCAAGCAACACAGCAGTTGAGTCTGGTTCTGATAACACTGGAGCCCCATGAAGCTTCAGATAATCTGTGTCCACCCCACCACTAAGAATGTAAGATGGAATCTCTAAAAGAGATTGCTGTGTAGATCAACATTGATCCTTGTAGCCTTTTTCCGGGGAATGTGTGTATCAGTACGGTGCATCTGTGCAGGATTTGTGCCCAAGCATGTGGACACAAATTCATGGGCTTGACCTTTTCCTGAGAGAGTTTGAGTCCATGTCAGTAGTAACCGGTGTGCTCCAGGGGCAGTGTTGCAAGTCTACGGCTCTGCTCACAAAGGGACCTTTGTGTTTATTCGTGGAGATCCTTGGCAATAAGTGATGCTAACACCCTCCCTGTGGTTTAAAATGCCTCTGACTGTAGCAGAAGGGATATGAAGTCTCTTTATCTTTGGCCGCCTCAGCCTTCCTATTCTCTGTTCTTCTCTGGAGTCCTAGACTCTACAGTTATCTTCATTTGGGGCATGGTGGTCCCTGGCCCAGTACATTGACGTGGAACCATACAGAACGAGAGAGAAAGGGCCCGGGAGCCACATGCTGTGCTAGGGTTTTGGGGAGAGCAGGGCAGCTGGGTAACTGTAGAAGCACGGAAAGACAGTTGCTGGCAAGTGGAACCTTAAGTCTTGCCCCCAAGTGTAGAGAGCTAAGGCACACTCAGGCACGCCCGAAGGCATAGCATTCAACATTCCCCTGAGTGCCACTGTGAACTGTCTCACCCGCATGTGCTGAGTACGGTGCTGTAGGATGTGGGGCCTGGCTGTCCATTGCAATGTGTGCCATGGGGTGTTATGGCTTCCTTCTGTTAACCATGATTTCTTCCCTGTCGCTGTAATGTTTATTCCACTCTTGGGCTGTACTACATATGTTCTCCTTTAGTGAGTGTCACGGACACATGAGGAAGCTGAGGGCTATGGCGATTACTTCGTATTCTGAAAGCTCATGCCCTGTGAGGGGCAAAGACCACTTCTCATTCCTGGTGAGGCTGGCTCCATGGCCTGATTTCTTCATTGATGTGCCCTGTGGTTTTCTGTCAGGCATGTTACAAAAGTTTTCCAGGAGTAGGAAGACTTGGGGCAGGATGACAACAGGAGGATTCAAAGGCCATGATGAGGCAGAGCCATTTTGTAGAGCTGAAGACTGTCACCTTGCTAGTGGAACTGTGATGTACCTATTGGTTCAGGACAAACAGACAACCTGAAGCAGAAATACTGGTTTATAACTTAAATTCTTTTTGCCTATTGTCACGATTAGACTTAGCTTCCAAGTTGGGACTTCACTCTCACATTACTGGGGAAGGAAGGGTACAGTAGCTGAGTACTGGGACCAATGAGGGACCATTTTCCTTCCCCTGTGAGTGTGTGTGTACCTGTGTGTGGGTGTGGGTGTTTGCCTGTTTGTGTGGGTGCTTATAGGTACGTGGTGGCTGTGTTTGGGTACATATGGCTGTGTATGTGTGGTGGTGCTGGACTGTATGCATGACCGACCGTGTGTGCACACAGAGTCAACGAGGCAAGCAGAGGCACCATTCTGAAGGTACTCTTCACCTTGCTGTCCTAGAGTGTGCCTTGTAGGCTAGTCTCTCTTTTCAGTGAGCCCCAGGGATTTACAGTTTCTTCCTTCAGCACTAGGATTACAAGTGCATTCTACCATGCCTCGCTTTTCAGTGTAGATTCTGGTATTGAGTGTAGACCTCTGCTGGGTAGTGATGACAGATTAGAGGTGCTTGCTGGCCCTTTCTGGGAATGTTGAAATCATACTGAGGTCAGCCCTTTTGTGTGTACTTTAATTGATTTGCCACATGATTTTTTCCATCATTATTGGTGTCACTGAAAAAGACCCCAGAAACTCAGTATAATGCCATTCAACAGCATCTTGGAAGTTGAGAGCAGATTAATATTGAAGAATATGATTGCTTTGGGAAAAAAGATTTTGTTTTTATGGGATTGTCCTTCATGATAATGAAGGAATAAAAACACAGGAAACAGACAACATGCTGTGAAAGCAGACTTATTTCTGATGGAATATTTCTCAATATTTTCCATGATATATGAATCACAAGTATTGGAAGGGCACAGTGTTCAGTCACTTGGAAACTGCACTGTACCTGTTACAGCAGAGACCAAGGATTTTTCCTTCTTTGGCCAGACAAAACTGTATAAAGAGCTGTCAGGGGAAAGGGTCTTAGTAATCAGTATCAGTTCTGGCCTTTGCTTACAGTCAGGAATTAATAGAGGGCAGTATGGGTCTCATTATTTTTATGTCCCTGTCTGAGCAGGAGTGCTGGCAGGGTAAGCCTTCCTTCCTGTCCACACATGCCATCTCTTTATCTGGGCCATTTCTGTGCTCTCTGCAGAATTCTCCTGCCAAAACAAACACTCCACTTCCTGGAAGGCCTTAGGTCTGTCTGTTCCTAGAGCCCTTCTGGACCACTGCCCATCTACCTCGACTTTGCTCTGGGCTAGGGAGGAGCAGGTAGAGGGAGCCCCACACAGGCTGATTATGGATGCAAACTTTTCCCTAGCCCTGGATTAGGCTAGGAAGTCTGCAGAGACAGGAAACGGCACTCCTCCACCCTGCTCCCAGTTGTGCCGCTGGATTATCGAGTGGACTCATGGCTAGTTTGTCTGTTACATTTTTATTGTTTCAGTGAGAGTTTAATTATGTTGAGGTAACGTGCTTTCTGTGTTCTCAGAAATCTCCCCAGAATTTTAAAATTTAAATCACACTGATACTTGCTTTAGAGAAACCTTTAGTCAGTTCTTCCTCATCCTTAATTGCTCCTATACTTACTCGTTCTCTTCCTGTCTCCTGTGCCATCCACTCCCACCCCCCTACACCCCCCAGGGCTGGGGATTTTGGCTTGAACCTAGTATTTTACACAAGCCATTGACCATCATTTCCAGAGAAACACCTTTAACTTTTGAACAGCTATCATAATGACTCCCTGTTAATGATGGGTTTTTTAAAAATGTTTTAAGACCTGGAAAAAAAAAAGGTGAATGTCATGACAATTTGAGCAAAACCAGATTGAATTGTTGTAGAAAGAATCATTATTTTAATAAATACACTCTCTAAAGATGCTCCATTACTAATGATTCTGTCCAGAATAATTTTAGTGTCTTTTTGCAATGGCATTTTTCTGCTAGCTTGTGCTAAGTGGATCAAGGCCTTGAAATGCAGGTCACAGGAGAAGTAGCTGTAGAACTACATGGAGATATGGAAGCTATGAATCCCTTACAGTGTGCAACTTCTGTTCTCTCTTGTTCTTTCTTCCTCAGCCCTCTCTAGCTCTGTGCCATTCCCCTCCTACAGCAGAGAGTGAGGAAATTGTATCACTGACAGACACTGCGCTCTGCTCCATGGCTCTGAGAATTACACCATTGAGAGGGAGTCATGTTGAATTTCCTTATTTGTCCCCTTTCCCCAACATGGGATTCAGCATGCAGAATGGCCCAGGCTACCTAATGTTTCTTCAAAAACATTTTGTCCTTTCAGCGAATTTATTAGATTTGGATGGATGGAAATATTGGCTGTCACTCTTTCCAGCAACTTCATGGCAGGCTCCAGGGAACTTAGGTTGCCTCTTACTGCGACCAGTGTCCTAGCTGGGTTTCACAAGCTGAGGCAGACTATAATTTCAACTTCTTAAATACAAACTGGACATTAACAAGAAACTGTTCTCTGACTAACTTAAAACCCAGGAAAGAAAAACCTCCCTATAGAACTTTAAAAGCAAACTTTTCCTGGGCATAGATGAAACCAAGTTTTGATTGGGGGAAAAAAAACTGTAATGGTTTGAGAGTGAAGTCTAAGTGTACTTAGTACTTTCGCCGATTTCATTATGTTATGAGGATGGAATCTCGATTATTTGATGGTATTCCATTGCTTGTGAACTCTCCGTATTAGAAATGATTCTTTTATCCAGGGCTAGGACATCATGAGAAGCTGCTTTGTAACTTTGTAAGGTACTTCTAATCAGCTGAAGTGATTCTGTGATTTGAAAATCTTAGCATGGAAACATGTAGCTCTTTTGCCCAGGCTAGCCCTAATGCTTTGCCATCTTTCTGAAGACCCAGAACTGTCGTGCATGAGAATGAGTTCATTTCTCCAGAGAGACTCCAAGCCAAGAGGAACTGAGCTGTCAGAAAAATCTGGATTATACTGGGTATCAGACATATGCCTCAAGAGAGCAGGGTTACTACTCAACCTCTCTGCTGTATCTTCACAACTCACAGGACTTAAATCTTAGCTTCATGAGAAATTATTCTTTCACTTGTTTGTGTATTTGTTTTTGTAGGTTTATTTTTTTTAACTTTTCCATTCTTGGATTTGTATGTTCTCATTAAATAGAGGAAAATGACTTCAGCGTTGAAGTACTGCATCCCTGAGATGGTTCATAGCTTTATCTTATAGTTGACGTAGCCTTTTCTCCAAACATGGACTGAATGTTGCATGGTTAGTCATGTGCCACATATGCCTGCCATATGCTGGCCTGATTGGTACACCCCTGCAGAGCAAATGGATTACTGAGTTGCAGCTGAAAATTCACTAGCAGGGTCTTCTCAATAGCTGGTAGACACCTAAGGACTAGCTAGCCCTGTGTATGTGCATATTGCATTTGTCACATGGGGACTGAGTAGTGTCCCAGGGCTGTGTTCCAGTGCCTGATACCTTCCCCAGCAGATGTTGAATCCCTCCCAGTAGACACCTAGTGTCTATTTTCTTCACATGGGGCCAGTGACTGTAACTCTCTGATAGGATTGTAAGAAAATTTGTTGTGAGTGCTATTATCAGTGCCATAATTGACGTAATATCATCATCATCATCATGGTCATCTAGTAATGTACGGTGTTAAAGTTTTCTTAGGTATGATTTATTGTTCAGTGTGACTTACTCTTCTGCTGTGGAAATCAGCTGAAGGTCCAGTCTCCAACTGACTGCTGGTTTAGGCTTGCTGATGGTGGCACCTGTTAAAAGCTTTCATTGGGAACTTTCTGGGAATGTGCACACTGCTCAGCTATAGGCTTGGATGGAGCACAATGAGCTCACTGTTGTCTACATTCAAAGTAACTCTCCTTGTAGACCAAGCCTTGGGTGTCCCTTTTTGTTTTGGACATAGCTGTTCAGTCTCACATAAAGCTGGGCCACAGGCTTTTAAAACTTCTTATTATACCCAAGAGAGCAGTTTTTTTTTTTTCTTTCAGCCTGTCCTTGTCTATGGGTATCGGCATGAACTCATATTTCTTTTCACCTTTATTTAATTTATTTAATATGGCTTGTTCTTGTGGAGCATTAAGGGCAGTGTGTTATATTTTCTCATATGTGTCACAAAAAGCCATTTAAGGAAAGAGGAGTCATGGTGGCTCATACCTCCAGGGTGGCTGGAGGTCTGTCATGCCGTGGCGGGAAGGCTTAGCAGTGACACATGAGATTGGTTATATTGCCTCTGCAGTCAGGAAACAGTCTGGGGTTCACCTTGTTTTCTTATTTTTATCCAGTTTGGGAACCTGCATGTGTTGGTGCTATCCACATTTAGGGTGAGTCTTTCCTCAGATAAGCCTTTCTGTAAATACTCTAATAGACATACCCAGTGGTGTGGCTTCTAGGTAATTCTAAATCCAAGCAATGTTGATATTGAGAATTAATTACTACATACAGTAAGGCATGATTGGTAAGGTTCTGAAGGAAGACTGCCTGGTTTAGAAACCTCTTCATGGGGACCTGGAGAGCTGGCCCAGCAGTTAAGGCCCTTGCTGCTTTTTCCATAGGGCCCTAGTTCAATTCCCAGCACCCATGTCAGATGGTTTGCAACTGATTATAAGACCAGCTTCAGGGAGTCTGACATTCTCTTCTGGTCTCTGGGTGTGTTGATGTTCACATACTTACAGGCGTGCACATGAGTGTGTGTGTGTATAATTAAGAATAAAAAGAACCAGCAAGTCACTTCACATTTGTGCCCCTCAGTTCCCATTCTCCAGACTCAGAATAGTGCCCACCTTGAAGGACTGCCGTGGGACACATGAGATGCTGCATAGAAACACGAAGGGTTTCCGAGGGACTAGGGAGGTGGCTCAGTGGATAGGTGCTTGCCGCACAAGCAGGAATACTGGAGTTTAGATTCTCAGCCACCACATAAATACTAGGCATGGTGGTGCACACCACACCTGTAATCCCAGTACCCTGGAGATGGAGACCAGTGATGGCTGGGGCTTGCTGGCTGGCTAGCCTGGCTGAATTAGTGAGCTTCATGTTCAGTGAGAGGCACTGTCTCAAAAAACAGAGGTGAAGAGTGACAGGGAACCACCAGATGTCCTCATGTTGTATGCCACACACCTGTGAACATGGGTACTTGCATGCACACGCATCACGTACGCATGGAAAAGAAAAAAAAAAAAAAAGAGGAGCGTCTGAGTCACAGTGGAGCACCGGAAATAAGGAAGGTTAACCTCCAGGGCACTGGTAGATGTTGAGCAGCCTTCCATCTTCATTACTTCTCACCCAGCATCACTGCAGAAAACACACTTGAGTTTCTGTGATCGTTTTGGATGTTTTTACATTTTAGCCCTAACACTTCAAAATAATATGCTTAAAAATTATGCAGCAGGAGTGCACCTTCTGAACCCTTTTACTTTTCATGCTTGTTAATCAGCCATTAAGATGTCATCCCTGAAGGTGACACTACTGTTTGGAGTTCTTTTAACGTCACAGATCCTCCCATGTCAGGCAGCTCAAAAGAGCAAACAGTGGCACATTACCCAGCTGTCTGTCACGTTTGACTTCCTGGCTTGTAGGTTTTTACATTTTGCTTTTTTTGTTTGTTTTTTAATATAAAATACTTTACTCCTGTACTTGCAGTTTGAAATAGAAAAGCCAGGGTTCCTGGCACACGCTTATAATCCCAGCACCGAGAAGAGGCCAACATAGGAGGCTTCCGGACCTCACCAGTCAGCCAGTCTGGTCAATTGGTATGCTTCAGATTCATGAGAGACCATGTCTCAAAGCTAAGGTAAGGGCAGGAGAGATGGCTCTGCAGTTAAGAGTGCTTGCCGTTTTTACAGAAAGAAGACTGGAATTTAGCTTAGTTCCTAGAATGCTTGTTGGATTGCTCACAAATACCTGTAACCCCAACTCCAGGCAATCTGATGCCCTCTTCTTGCCTTCATGGGTACTCCCCCCGCCCCCACCTCTGGCCTCCATATGTGCACACATACGTGTGTACCTGCATGTACCTGCCCTTACAGACACATGCCCATGCATACATCACACAAACACACCACACTGATATATGCCCAGAGTTCGTAAAGCTCATAGGATTGTTTTCTTCTGTGCGTGCCTCAATTTTTCCTCTCTCTTACTTCATTTAGTTCTAGTGAGCTGAACTTTGAACCAAGATTCAAAGGCTTTGCTGTTGTCATTTTAATTGGTTGTTTCTGTGGGGATTTCCTTTCTTCTCTTTGCCTCAGTTCCCACTTAATGAGAATAAAAAGGGTTAAAAAAGACATTCCAGTGATATCTTGAGATTTCTGAGTTAACAAATTTATACAGATATGAAACACATTCTGAATTGTTGTAAGAAGCAAGTACATGTCTCAGTCAGCTGGACAGAGTGCAGGAAACCCCCAGAGCAGGGAGAGAGAAACAAAAGTAGGAGGTCTAACATGGAAAATAGTCTAAAGAAACAGGAAAGGGTTCAAGTAGGGGAAAGGAAGTGAGTCAGAATTCAGAAGAGACAGAACCCTCCATCCCAGAGCACTGGCTACAGGAGAGGGGGTAGACATGAGGGTCTCGTTGATGGGAGAGGATGGTAACATGAATCGCAGGATGTAGACAGAGGACCATTGTAGAAATTCAGAATGTTGGGCCCACTTTAAAGACCTGCTTCAGGCTCAAATCGTTCATCCCCAGGGCAGCTGTCTGCAATAATCAAACCCCCAGGGGTGGCTCCGTCAGGTGAGCACCGATGGGGTGGGGGGGCAGGGTGTGTTGGGAAGCAGGGGTGTTCTCTGTCTGTTTCTTGAGCTGAGTTTATTGATCACTTTTGACTTCTTATTGTACCTGCCATGCCGGCATCTGCAATTAACATTCTTCAGAAGCACAGAAAATGCCAGCGTCCAGCTCAGATATAACTCAAGAACAACAGGTGCATTCTACCTGCTTCTTGGCACTCCCCAGAGCAGTCAGAAGGCAAGTAATTAACCAGAGGACAGACTTTGAGGAAAATTAGTCTCTAGAATTTGAGCCGGAGTTCTGAAAAGCAACTCTGGAATTAGTATCGAGGAGACAGAGGAAATGGTTCTACAAGAAAGCAAAGCAGCCAGCCTACTTCCCTTCATTGGCACAAATCTTGCTGACTGTGGACCTTCTACCTTCTCTGCTTTGTGCAGCTTTTTAAAAGACAGATTTACATCAGTGCTCATTGGGCTTGAACTCCTGCAATAAAAGTCAATTCATTATAGTTGTAATGTTTCTCTTTCCTCTTAAATAAGAAAACCTGACAAAGACTTGCAGTTTCCTGGGAAGAACAGAGAGTCTTCTGATGCAGGGCTGACTCCTGTTCAGTCTAGCCTGGTCCTGGACAATTCTCCACAATGAGGGGCCAGCCAGCTGATTTCTCATATTCTGCCTATCACCTATTTATCTGTGTACTCCCACTTTTAAGATTTTTATTTTCCCAAGAATCCTACAGTTTGAACAAATTTCAATGTGGGCAGATTTCAAGGGCTCAGATGTGTTTCTTTTATTTGAAAGCAAGGTTTTCAACTACTGCTTCAGAATCCTACTTTCGATAATATATGAATTTTTCTGAAATTTTATTAATGCATTTAGCCTGGATTGGTAACAAAATTAAAGGAACCCAGTATTTTTCTTTAGTATTTGGCTTTTAGTTAGCTTAAGGATTTACATGTTTCTTATGGCATTTTTATCACCCTAACCCATATCACTACTCTATGCCAGTTGCCATCCATTCCAGCTGTAGGTTTGAATCCTCTACAGTTAAATCACCTAATCAGTTAAAAAGATGGACGTGGTGGCTAGCTTCGTAGGTAGTGGACAGAGCCTGAGGAGGTGGATAAAGCTGTATCTCTGGGGCTCACTGCCAACCAGCCAGATAGCCTTCCTTGCCTATTAGGAGAATTCCGAGACAGTGAGAGACTTTGTTTCAAAAATAATGTAGTCACCTGATGTTGACCTTTGACCTCCACATATGTGCACACACACACACATGCACACACACACTTCAATACATAAAGCAACACAAGATGAAGTGCCCAATGCTTGAGGCTCACTCTAAGAAATTACATGTAGTTTGTACCTAGTATATATGCAGATTATATTTTAAAATCACCTTTATTTTCTTCTCATGTCTACATGTGTATGGTGATGAAGCCCCCCCAGTGTCTATGTGGGGTGTCTTCTGCTTGCTCCACACATGCCTCATGCCTGAGCCATGGCTCTGTCCCCTGCCCAAGTGGATTTTTAAAGATGGTGTCGCCATGGACCTTTAGTTTACATCCGACCTCAAAAAACAGTGAATTTTATTTTTATGTCCTTCAATAACTACAGAATTAAATCATGTATCATTGATCAAAACCTAAAAATACAAAAAGGTGGTTCATTCTCTCCCAGGAACTAAGGTGAGACATTTGTGTTCCCTTGTCATCTCTCCTGTCTTGAGCTGGATTGCTTTTCTGTCCGAGCCTCATCTGTGGAATAGGGCACACCATTGTCCCTTTCCTGTTTGGTCCCTTAGGACTGTTTCAGCAAATCCACTATGCCACTGATTCAAAAACACAACCATTAATGGAAAAAAGATCCTCTAGTGAATTGACTGGCCATTGTCTATAGTAAGCCTCCCTTCCCCCAGAAGATGTTCAATCCAAGAAAAGGATTTCTTGGAGTCAAGAAAATAAGCTAAATTGATTTTCAGTTTCTCACTTAGATTTCATTAGACCTCAAAATCGCAAACTAGTGTGTGTCTTTCCTAATTTGGTGTTTGCATAATCATTTCATATATGTTTGTTTATAAAAAAATTGAATTTTTTTTTGTTTCTTTCTACATCCCTGTTGGGAAAATACGACTGGTTTGATTAAACATCATCACTTCTGAATATACACTAGAAGTTCAGAAGTTATAATCTGGTGACGGTCTTTGCTAGCTTTAGCTTCTCACCAGTCTGTCTCTTGTTGAAATCCTGTGTGTGTGTGTGTGTGTGTGTGTGTGCGCGTGTGTACGTACACACCCATGGGCATATTCTGTGTGACACCCAAGGTCAATATTGAGTGTCTTCCTTTATTGCCTTCACTTTGTGTCGTGAGATAGTCTCACTCACTGAATAAACCAGAGAGCCGGAGGAGTCTCCCTGCCTGTGTCCCCCACCACGCTGATCTGGAGTTAGACATGTACTGCCCAGCCCCAGCTCTTAATGTGAGTGTTGGGAAAGTGAACTCAGGCCCTCAGGCTTGCACAGTAAGTAGTTTATGCGCCGAGTCATCTCCCCAGCCCCAAGAGGCTTGTTTTTTTCCCCTAAGTCTATGTATGTATGCTATTGGCATGTAGTCACATCTACGTTAGTGAACTAACTACGTTAGTGAGTGTGCATGTTTTCCAGTATTACTGGTTCTGGCTGTTCTCTTTTACCTAGCCTTTTTGTAAAACCTGTCCTTTAAGTTTTAAACTTAAAGTCTCTTCCAGAGACTTCCATTGTTCACCTTTGCATTTGCTGGTCTAGCACATATTGGCCTCAGTCATGTTGGTTACCACAGATGGGTTCGATTTGGAGTTTAGTAAGGCACCTTCATGAATACTGGATTGTCTTTCATTCAGGATGTCTGAACAGGGCAGCTTACTTGCTTGCTACTTGTCATGAATCCGTCCTGTGAGCTGTCACCTGGCATCTGACATGGCTTCTTTGTACAGTGTAATTACTGTGTGAGTTCAGAAGAAAAAAGGAAAAAAAAAAAAAAAAGACCCGGACCACTGTTCTGCGTCAGCCCTTAGGTCAAGTTTTCCACCCTGACTCATGCATATCAGGGTTGCTGAGATTGGTTGGTTGGGTTTGTAGAATTTCCTCTGTCGCGCTCAGGAGCCAGAAAGCCACGATGAAGTTTGATTTGGCTTGTGGCAGCCTTTTCCAAATATGAATTTGGAAGTGGTACAGTGAGTGCTCTGAGAAAAGAAAGGGGGGAGAGGAGAATTACTGTAACTACAGCTATTTGGGGAACATTTAGAAATGGGGAGACAGAACCAAGGTGTTTGGTGTCTCCCTTAAGCCCTTGTCACTGTAATGTTCAGAAGGCTGCCTTCCTCCAGGCTGGAGAACAGCCACAGAGGCGGCCTCTGTCCTAGGCTGCCCGCTGCCCTGCTCCAGACAGCCTTGACTGTGACCTGGCACGTCCTGCTGACGTGGCCTCCTGCCACTGAGCAGAACAGAGCACCTCAGTGTGCTGAGCAGGGATCCAGGAAGGTGGGCGTCTCCTGCCCGACAAGGAGCAAACAGGGAGGGTAAAGCGCCTAACTGTTCAGGTTTCCCTGTAGGTAGACTTGAAAGACACCTTTCTTGTAGGAAGGGAGGAGGAGGAGAAACCCTGGAGAGGAGTGAAGGCTGCCACAAGAATCTGTGATTTGTTTGGCTCTAGGGAGGGGTTCTTATCAGTAGGAGTGAACTTCCGGGATGGGATGATACCCAGTCTGCCCGGACTGATGCTGGAGAAAGCTAGACTGCATGCTGTAGCTTTCACAGGCCACATGCTTGCCGAGGCTGGGGGAGTCTGTCTGTCAGCCGTCCCCTGCAATGTGCAGACAGATACTGGAGAAAAAAAGAATAGCGAAACAAAGCAGACAGACATATTACAAAGCTAACAAGTGTAGTTTGTGTCTTAGTAGAAGAAGCCTAGTCAGGACGCAAGCGGAGGATTCAGAAACGGCGCATGCGCAGATCTCTTGCAGACTCCAGAAACCGCGCCGGCGGCGTGCAAGTCTCTTGCAGGATTCAGAAACCGCGCAGGCGCAGGTCTTTTGGTGTGCCTTTTCCACACGTGGCCCAGCTTCCAATAAGATGCTTTTTTAAAAATGTCCCTTTGTTTCAGCTGCCCTTTAATACCTTTCAGTATGTTTATTTGAACACATCCAGCGATAATTCTTTGTGTGGTTTCCACTGATTTTAGAGAGTTAATGCAGAACTGTTTCTTCAGTTGCTCTCCCTCTGATGCCCAGGGAAGGTCTAGCTTACAGTTTGAGGGCCCTGAGGTTAACCAGTTTCCCCTGCTTCTGTAGTGACCCGTGGCATGTCTCTCCTGACCTCCCTGTGCTCGCAGCCTGCAATACTAAGAAACTACTGATGGGAGCCATGGTTTTCATCTTGTGGGTGACATTATTGCCTTGGGCAGGGTCATATACTATTGCAGTGGCTTCTGTGGCCCCTAGACTGAAGGCTTTGTAGCTTTTTTAATATAGTGTTGGGACAGTGTTGTGGTCGTAGGCCAGAGAGAACCACTTGAATGTTTTCAGGAGTTCATGTGGCGTAGCAGGAAGATTAGAGGCAAAGAGACTAGGGAGACTGCCCAGTCACTAAAGTACTTGCTATGCAAACATGAGGATGAAGACATAGGTTCAGATCTTCAGTACTCACGGGATAAGCCAATGCAGCAGTGTGCCTGTAATTTTGGCACTGGGGTGTGAGGGGGAATTCGAGGGTTTGGGATGGGTGATGTCATCCCTGAAGATTGCTAACTAGCCACACTTACTGATACAGTGAGCTCCAGGGACAGTGAGAGACTGTGCCTTAAAAAAATCAGGTGGAAAATGATATTGAGGACCAACCTGACATCAGCCTCTGGCCTGCACATCATATACACACATCAGCGGAGCTCTCACATTCACACATACAAACACTGAAGGTGGACATTTGAGAGGAGAGGCAGCGGTACTTTAACTTCATGACCGCTGTTGGACGTGGTGGAGCACGCCTGCAATCCCAGCACCCAGGAGGCCAACACAGGAGGATCTCTGTGAGTTCCAGGCCAGCACAGTCTGCATAGTGAGACTCTGCCTTCAGATACAGAAATTGGAATGGGAAGCTTTGGAGGAAAACATAGAGATAGTCTTTATGTACCTAGTCAAGAAAGGAGGGTAGTGGGAAGGTTGAGAAGAAGTAGTGAAGGGTATCTAACAGAGATACTGATTGGAAGACATCTCCCAGTTCAGTTTTCCTGGGTTTGCACAGACAGACTTGAGAAATGGCTCATATTAATTCAAGTTTCCACTGTTTCTTCTTGTCTGTCAGCCGTTTTCCTCTGTACCTCTCCACACTATACCCTACCTTAGGCAACAGAAGCTTGCTGTAGAAATCAAATTGCAGGGCTGGGAAGAAGGCTCAGTTTGTAAATGGCCTGCCTTGCAAGCAAGAGAACATGCCTAGAACTCAAATAAAAAAGGAAAATATTGGGCCAACTATGGTGGCATATATTTTTAATGCTAGCACTCCCAGGCAGAGGGAGATGGGTCTCTGTGAGTTCTGGGCCAGCTTAGTCTTCATAGTAAGTTTCAGGCTAGCCTCAGTTATGGAGTGAGACCCTGTGTTTGAAAGAAGGAAATGGAGAGAGAGAGAGAGAGAGAGAGAGAGAGAGAGAGAGAGAGAGAGAGAGAGAGATATGGTGTAATCCTAGGCCTGGGGAGCCAGAGACAGATTGAACCCTGGGGTTTGTTGGCCAGCCAAACAGCAACAACAACAAAAAAACAAAAAAAAAGAAGAGGAGGAGGAGATGGCGAGTGTTGCCAGAGGAACAACGCTCACTGTTGTCCTCTGTATGTAGAAATATGCACTCACTGTTGTCCTCTGTATGTAGAAGCATGTTCTCAGTTGTTCTCTGCGTGTAAAAGCATGCGCTCATGGTTGTCCTCTACATGTGGATGCACTTGCTGTGCATGTGCAACACATACATGCACATCAAATTCTCAGCAAAAGCATGAAAACTAGGAATGGGATGGAGAGAGTGAGATCAATCTAATTATGTTTTCAGTAAGTCACTTAATAACTCTTATATGTGGAAATCGCCCGAGTCTTTGTTGTTACTGTTTTTATTGCTTTCTTGCAGATGGGGTCATACTCTGTGATGGGTAGAAGGGGAGAAGAGGTCCATTTGAGATTCCTGTCTCAGTGACAGAGGTGCAATGCTCCCCCACCCTCTTTTCGTGGACTGCTATTGGAAGAAGAATTACCTAAGACTCTTTTTCCAAATGTTCTCAGAAAATCTCTTTTTCCAATACAGCTGTGACTAGGAAGCCACAGCAGTGGGGGGTGGTCATTCTTTTGTGTGATGGTAATGAGATAATTTCTGCCTTAAAGATTTTTCAGGAGACTCTTTGTTTAAATGAAACTTCAGAGCCCTTGCTAAGCCACATTACTGCATCTCTTGGCCTTATGTTTTTTTAAAAAGTTTTTATTGGTTTCATATGTTTTCCCATCATTAATTTGAATAAATGAATACAATTGTTTTGCATAAAGGAACTTAGAGGACATCATTTGTTTGGTGTGCTTTAAAATTGTTTTTCTTTTTCACAAATGCAGTCTGACCAAGGCTGTCCCAAAGTGTTACTCCCAGCAATAGATGCAACTCATCCCAAGTGCTACCTTCCGGTGCCAAGCAGCAGTTCAGGCTGCTATTGGTTGAAGGCGAGCCGACATTAGAGCTGAGGGCAGAATGTAGCTGGGCAAATCATTGCACCCAAGGCTGGCTGTGGCCTTCTGTTGGCTGGCAAGGGTTGGCATAGGAATTTCCGTTAATGTGCAAGAGGATACCAGGTAGGCCAGAGGGTGTCAAATTGCCAAGCAAACGAAGCTTTCTTTGTCCTCTCTTTCCGCTTACGGAACCTGGAAAAGCCGACTATGGAAAAGATCTGCAGAGAAGTGACCGAGGTCGCCTTTTGAAGTTTTTCTAAAGTGCTCACTCTGTAGAGCAAACTTGGATTTATTTGGTTAAAAGGAGTTAATGAATCTGTTTGATCTTGATGGGGAAATGAACCCTATCAAAATCCGGGTCAAAGCACTTTCCCTCCAAGAGTGTTTGCTTAACCTTTCGAGGTGTATGTCGTCAGATTATAGACTATAAAACGTTTACTTGTTCAGAAGTTGACACGGTGGCTAAGCTAACCGCTCCTGTAATGATGCTCTCATGTGTTGATGCTATTTTGTCCACAAATAAGAAAAGTCACTTTACATATAGCTTATAAAAAGTTGCAGGGTAGGTAACCGTGTCATACCTGTGACGGTCCACAGGGAACCTGTGTTGAACTACTTAAGCTGCCAGCGAATATCCTTATTTTAAGTGTGAAGAAACAGTTGCAAAGCTGAGAAGTAGCTCAGTGGGTATGGGTGTTTTCCTGCCAAGACTGACAACCTAAGTTTGATCCTTAGGACCCACATAGTGAGAAAACTGACTTGTGAAAGTTGTCCTTTGGCCTCTGCACATACTACTGTGACATTCATGGTCTCATTTACACACACACACACACACACACGCATGCACGCATACACACACACACACACACACATATTTTTCTAAAAAAAAAAGGACCATTTCTTTTCTTTACATCTTCCTCTTCCTGCCTTCTTTCCCTTCCCACGTTGAACCTAAAGGTTGAGTGTTTCTGAGCAGAAGTTCTACTACTGAGCTGTACCCCCAGCCCAAAGGGCAGTAGGGAGGTGGGCAGCAGCTGGGGGAGACTGTTGACCTTCTGCCTTCTTATAAGTCTGCTGTTACTCCTTTTCATGGGAGATGCTCCAGAAACCAAGGTGAGCATCGTGCATCTCTTGTCTCAGTCTCCTTCCTTCTCTAAACTGCACCCGTCAGTTCTCCTGTAGAAGACCTTGTGGCAGGAGCTCCATTCTGGAGTCAGACTGAAAGGAACCCTGGAGTCTGTAGTTAGCCATTTGATGGAGAAAGGCTGCCCCTCCCTGACTCCCCACCCCAGGGGCTGACCTTGCATTGCTGGCTCTTTGTCCCTCTTCTTCACCACCAGCTGACTCTTTACTGTGGTTTATGTTAGTTGTCTTCTTCAGATCCTAGCTCTAATGAGTCAGACAGAAGACATGAGAGCTGCCTCCCATATTACTAATACTGGTCATCTCCTTCCTGCAGACCCATAGCAGGAACTGGAAAGGCCAATGAAAGATCAACTCAGCCCCCCATCAGATGGCTGAGGCACAGCCTACAGCAGGATTAAGAGAGAAATCTAAGGAACTGTCTAAAACTATACTCATTACCTGTAAAGAATAAAGTTAAAGTTTTTATATCATGCTTGCTCTGTGTTATTTTTATTCGGTTTTAAAAAGTAAAAAGCCACATAATTTTAAATAATCACTTAAACATATTTATTGAGTATTACTAATATAGATCTAAAACAATTAAAGGTAGCCCTGTTTTCACAGTTGGATTCATTTATTCATTTATGTATTGCCATTTATTATTCATTGATTTGTTGTATGGAGGATCAAACCTCTCTTGCTAGATGAACCCTTGGCCTTTGTTTTAACCCTAATCCAGTATTGTAATAATTTTTGCCAAATTTCGTTCTTCATAGCTGTTTATATGATATTTTAGGAGATAAAAACGAAGAGATCACTCGCTGCCTTTGCTCTTGGTTCTTGAATATAAGTAGATTAAAGCTCTGACTCATCTGTGGGAGAGATGTGGGGGGCTGTGTTCTCCATCTCCTAACAATAATAACCATCCATTAGAGTTTCTAGCTAGTAGAGTCCTCCACCTTACACTTGGTACTCAGGCTTCTATTGATATCTTAGGACTGTTTACTCTTTAATTGCTGCGAGGAAATCGTACCTCTGAGTCAATTCTGCATTTGAATTATTTACTCTTTTCAGAGGCGAGTGATCTTAAAGAAGAGTAAGGCAAGAGAGTCTGCTCTGTATTCTGGAAATCTAAATGAATCTGTTGAATAGCTTTACATTGCTGTTTTGTTTCTGTATTGAATGCTTCACATCAAATTATGGTTTATTTCCTTATGAATATAATTGCAGTGTCTTGTAAATTTAATTCTAGATTGACTTTTATTGTGCCATGCTGTGTTGTGTGGAAAAGCAAATCTTTTATTTTTGTTATACTGAATATCAGTATGGGGCCAGCAGCATGGCTCAGCAGGTGCAGGCACTTGCCGCCAGTCAGATGACTTGGGCTTGATCACTTGACCTACCATGGTGGAAAGAAAAAAACTGACTCTAGTCAGTTCCGGCCTGCACACAAGTGTCAGTGCACATGGGCCCCCGTCCCCCATTTGTACTCAAAATAAATACATAGATGAAATTTCAGTTCTATGATCACACAAACCTTTCTTGTATCTTCTCCAGCTAAGATCTCCTTTTGATGACGATCTCTTACAGTTGTCCATGTTGTTGTTGTTGGGTTTTTTTTATTAAAAAAATTGTTTACCCTTAGTTTGTATGCATTGGTGTTTTGCCTGCATGTACGCCTATGTGGAGGGTGTCAGATCTTGGAGTCACAGACAGTGGGTGCTGGGATTTGAACCCAGGTCCTCTGGAAGAGCAGTCAGTATCCTTAACTGCTGAGCCAACTCTCCAGCCCGAGTTGTCCATATTGTAAAGCAGTGTTTGAAACTAGTTGGAAATCAAGAGGCGCTTCAGGTACTGTTTCTTTATCCAGATGGTTGTTGTCCTAAGTTTTGCTGTAGTTTTCATGAGTTGCCCGAGGTTCAGAAACCCAGGAGTCCCCACCATACAAGCACATGTACCAGAAAGACCTTGTCTAACAGGAGAGATCGTTTCAGTCTGTCCCTGTAAGGAGGTCTTGTTTTTGTTCTTTTAGTGTTTTTCCTATATCGATGATGTGGGAGTACCATCAATGTCAAGACTAGTGGTTTCAGGGGAAACATATGCAAATATCTTTGATTTCTATTAATAAACATATTGACACTTTAGGAAACTCACAATTTCTAATGTAAAGAAAAAACATTTTTCTAACATAAAGAAAAGAGCCAGGTGTGTTGGTGCACACCTTTAATCTCAGCTTCTGGAGACAGAGACAGGCGGATCTCTGAGTTTGAAGCCAACCTGGTCTCCAAAGTGAGTTCCAGGACAACCAGAGCTACACAGAGAAACACTGTCTCAAACAACAACAACCCCCCCAAAAAAAATAGAAAGAGAGAAGGAAGGAAGAAAGGAAGGAAGGAAGGAAGGAAAGAAAGAAAGAAAGAAAGAAAGAAAGAAAGAAAGAATAGAAAAAAGAAAAAAAGGTCTTTCCCAAGTGTTTTTCACCTTGGTAGAAAAACTCATCATTTCAAAACTGCCCATTTTGTTCTGATAGTGTGTGAGCACAGCCAGGGTCTCAGTTTGTGAATCTTCAAGATCTCCCAATGAATCCTGGGCGGCTCTGTTTCCTGTTTTAATTCCTAATGGCTTAAGTAATATCTGTCCTCTGAATTGTGAGGAACTGTTACCAGCAATATGGGAATTGCCTCTCAGAGTTCTTAGTCTCATAAAAGAATTTCATAACAGACTCAGAAGAAAACTCAAAAACAACTGTATTAAAGTTGAAAAGAAAATTCCCAGGGCAGGCAAGCTGTAAACCTTGGCAGCTGCCCAGAGTAGGAAGATGGAGAAGAGGAAGGGAGGGAGCCATGTTGTGTTAAGCCAGCCTGTTCCTCTATAAAGACCATCCACATGTCAGGCAACCAAGTCCATGAAGGGCAGGGGAGGTGAGGTGGGATCCTCCAGAGAAAGAGTGAGGAAGCCCAAAGTGTCAGGAAAGCATGCTTCGGAAAGAGATAGGAAAAAAATGGTCAAGGTTAGCACAGCTACATGGCTGGGCACCGTAAGTTGTTACGCAGAGGGTAGGGAGTCTCACAAGTAAATGTTAAGTTCTCATAATAAAGGGATAATTAATCCTCCCAATTATTTAACATAATATTAGGTGAACCCATCTTCCTGAGTAGTGATACCTTGGCCAGATGATTAGCTGGGCCAATTGGATTAATTCGTAAGGAGGAGACAATGGCCTGTTTCCACCCAGAGGCAGATTCTGTTCTTTTGACTATGAGGTAGTAGGTTTCTGTGAAGGGCCTCCATAGGGCCCTGGCCTTTAAAGCTACTGTAACAGAATGACTGCATCTGTGGATGAAAGAGTGAGTGAGTGACTGTTAGTTCTTATGGGACTATTTGACCCCATATGTGACATGTGGTAGTATTGGTCTTCTGCCGTTGACCCTTGTCATTGTGTTCAGAGATGACACGTGTGCTGGCTTCATCTAGCCTTTCTGGAACCTTGGTGGATGGGATCTTGTGCCCATTTATCTTGTAACAATAATGAAGGCTGTCTAAGGTTGCAGCTGAAGAATAGGATCCAGAACTCCCGGTAGTCTCAATAGATGTCTTATGTCTGTCAGGTGGTTCAGATCAGGGGATCTGCTCATCTTTCTTCCGTACAAATTTGTCAGAGAAATTTAAAAAGGGTTGCAAATGTCAGGGCCATTTGCTGTCTTACTGAGTTTAGTGATGTCATGTTGATGGCGTGAAGTGGCTTGGGTGGAAGCCAGTGAATGTTGCCACCCGAGACTCCATTCTTCCCCACCTCATCTTCCCCTGTAGAGCTAGTGAGATTTATCACCATGTGCTCAGTGGGATGCCTAGAAGTGTGGGGGGTTTGCTATTGTTATCTTTTGTATTGTGTATAATATCTGCTTATAGTAGAGGGATGAAATAGGTAGGGGATAGGAAGTCAACAGTGAGGGAGAAAATTGAAGTACAGTGACATGCTTTAGCAAAGAACCAAACAGAGCTCAGTGTATGGTGAATCTGTATTGATTTATAAGAGGTGATAGTTTACTATTCTTAGAAGTTTTTTTTTCAAGTTTATACAGATTAATAAACCAGGGATCACCCAGTACCTGTTTTTACTGACTTAAAAAGTGATTTGTAATAATCAGGTTTCCATATACAAAAAGTTCTAGGATAATTTTGTAACCTTACTATTTTATTATAGCATAGTTTTTATAATTTTACTGCTCAGGAAGTCAGAGTTGCTTTGAGGGTGAAAGTTTGGAGCCTTGCTTCTGTTCTGGTTAGCTGGTTATTGTTTGCTGATGTGTAGAGCTGATCACTTAGCATTTTGTAACTTAGGTTCACGTGCAGATTTGGTTCAGTGGTTTTGACATTGGAGCAGTCAGGTTAGACTGCTTAGCTTTCCCCATCTGTCTTGGCTTAGTGGTTTATGGCAATTGCATCCTTGTGTACAACCTCTAGAAATATCACTGTTGGCAAGCCTGTCACAACACTGGGTTGTTCCATTTCACTGTTATCCTACAGCCTCGTAGTTAGGAAATACTGGGTTGATGCCCCAGAGTGTACTTGGGGCATCAGCAGGGGGATTACCTGCACAGGACTTGGCATGCTGTGTGGTGATCTGCTGGAGAGGGTCAGCACCCAGAACCAGGCTTGCCTATGGACCCAAGCTATCTGGTAGGTTTGCAGTGGCAGGATGGGAAAGTAGTTGTTAAAATCACTCAGGGGTTAACTGCTTCCATTTTCCAGCAGGCCCATTCTGTTTACTTCAGAGATTGAGTAACTAAGTTGGAGAAGAACATTCAGAACAGTGGAGATGACTCATAAGTTTCCTGGCTGCTGAGCCTGTATCAAATAATTAGAAAACATTACATAGATAAGACCATCAGCCAGAAGAGTTCTCTGCAGGGCCTGACTTCCTGATGCCTGCTCTGGATCCCTTAGGGCCTGTGCAACCCAACAGTGGGTGAGGAACACAGCACGTGTGCAAATGGGTCACCTGGCTTAGTCCTTCTGCTGGGTGACTAACTGTATTAGTTATTTCTGTCATTGCTGTGATAAAAATACCCAGCTGAACCAGCTGCTGGGAGGTTGTGGCTCACAGTTGAAGGGTAAACAGTCCATTGTGATGGGGGTATGGGGTAGTTATGATAGAAGTGGTGTGCCAGTGGTGGCAGGTTGTTCACATTTCAGTGGGTCAGGAAGTGGACCCAGTGCCCAGTGACCCTCTTCCTCCAAAAAGGCTCTACCTCCTAAATGGTTTCTGGCTCTGTGAGGTAGCACCACTGTCTGGGTACCACATGTTGAGGCTGTTTGGGACAGTTTACACTCACCTGTTCTCCCACCGAAAGTTCACTTAAATAGTGCATAAAAAGTTATTTTTGTGTTTCTTACCAAAAAGAAGGAGATGCATTGCTTAACTATGCTCAAAGTGGTGGTCTTAGAAACTGAAGGGGCTGGTGTTGGGATGTAGCTTAGCGGTACATTTCATCCCCAGCACATGAAAGAAAATGAAGCAACAGCAACAAAACAAGCAAAACCAAACTGAGGTAACACATCCACCTGGCTTCATATCAAGGTTTGCAACCTACTTTATTTCAGACAGAACTCGGAACATTCAGATCTAACTTTTTTTCTTTTCAATTTCATTTACCTGTTACTTAAATGATACATTAAAACATGTTAGCAGGGTTTCTTACCATCCTCCCCCACTCCCCATTGGTCTTAGAAATGCAAGCCCATGGAAGTAGAATTACTTCTTATTCCTGTAAGGATTTTTAAGTTTTCTTTCCTAGAACCTGGCAGCACTTCTCTGTCGAGTTTAACTCAGTGCAGCGTGCTTGTCACTTCTCCCTCTCGACTCTTGTCCAGAGGAACAAGCTGCGGGTGCCACATAGAACAGAGGTGCTCAGTGGGGTCAGGGCAGGTCCTGAAAGTTCGCCTTTACCATGGTATGGTCAAGTCAGAGGATCAAGCCAAGATGGGACTCCTTGCTTGTGGACGAGTCATTTCTTATTTGCTGTGGCTGCCTTTCCCCATTAGTACCCCTCCCCCAGCTGATGGGGAGAAGGGAAGAAGAGATTCCCAGTTTGTGGGTCCTAACCCTGAAGAATATGAAGCATAGGAGCCACAAATGTCATACAAAAGGTGACTTCTGGTATCTTCTATTCGTTTCGTCCTCAGCCTTTTTGGAACTTTCTAAAGAAGACTGCAAAAGAGCCAGGTCAAACATTTTGGGGACCTGTGTGCCTGCGTGCATGCATGTGTGTCTGTGTGCCTGTGCATGTGTGCCTGTGTGCATGCGTGTGTGTCTGCATGTGTACATACATGTGAGTCATGTATGTGTGTATGTATGTATGTATGTATGTACGTATGTATGTATGTATGTGTATTCATGTTTGTGCTCACATGTGCTATGGGTACTTGTGCATGTGTGTGTGAGGTTCAGTGGTCCATTGCTATCCTTGTGTTTTTGAGACAGGAGTTTCTCACTGAACCTAGAGCTCAGTATTGGCGAGGCTAGAGTGAGAGCTGGCCAGAAATCCCGAGGGATCCTCCTTTGTCTACCTCCCAGCACTGGCTTTTTTCCCACAAGGATGCCAGCATCCAGCCTGAGCCCCCTCCTCACCAGTCATTTTGCTAAAGAGCTAGTTTTGAATGGAAACAAAGACAATGGGATTTTCTTATGCAAATCTGGGGGCCACTTTACAGCACCCCACTATAGTGTTACTCCAATGTTAAATGTCTTCTCTGTTCTCTGTGAGATAAAACCTTGGTGGGCAGTCAGAGAAAAAAGGAGGTCCTGGGAGGACTTAGCCGGATCTCTGTCACCCTGCCCAGGTAGCTAGGGGATGTTCCCTAGACAAGCACAGAGGCTTCTGTGTGCACAGGTCACAACCAAGCTGCTTCTTTATCAAGAGATAGTCACACCAGACAAGAACATAGATTATCTTGGCTAGTTATGTTAAGATATGCTGAATATGTGCTGATGGACACTTCAAAAACAAATGGTTCAGCATCTCAGGTTTGTCCTCTCTGACATTAACTGAGTCTTGTCACATTTCTGACTCATCAGAACATTGTCCTCCATTGTTTTTGGGTTTGGGGTGTGACACACATTGGGAATGGGCACTTTGCTATCAATGTCATTCCTCTCCTCATTCCTTTTATTAAAGAATAGGATAGCTTTGTCACAGACTGTTTATTCACTACCATGGAAAGGTGATGTCATAGTGGTGAGATAGCTTTTGGGGAGGCTTTCAGGGGAGGAATTGGAAGTTGGATTCTTTTGACATTCCTAAAGGAAAACAGCTGTGTTAGTCTGTTTTCAAAATACAGGACATCTTCCCTGACACACAACTTCTGCTCTTGCAGCTCAGGACAGATAGCTTGGCACAGTGTTGGGCAGGCATGAATTTATTCTTTTGGACATTTAGCCAGTAGAAAACATCTTAGTACTAATGAAAGGACTATAGAATTAGAAAAGAAAAAGAAAAGAAAACCCCATGGAGACATTTCACCCATAAGCACAGGTATGTGTGGTGGATGTGCCCATGTCTGCCTGGTGCCACAGTGCCATTTTACCTGGATGTTGATGGAAGCCAGCACGGAGGAGGTGCACTGCAGTGAAAGTAGGTACGTTTGTGGCATAACAGGTATGTTGTGGTCAACGAGAAGCATTTGCAGGTTTATTACTTTTAGAGCGCCTCTGTGCTGCCAGCCATGGCAGGCCTCCTCCTTTATTTCTCATAAAGGAAACCCGGTGTGCCTGCGATCATGTGGTCTGCTCCTGGTGTTCAGAACTCAGGCCACCCAAGCCACTGAACAGATCTGAATGGCATCTTCCTTTGGTTGCTCAAGGGAGAGTTATGTTTTGTTTTGTTTTTAGTGAGTTTTCATGACCCCAAATCACTTAGATGTCAAATTCTAGATTTTTCTTTTTATAGAGACCAAGTAAGTAATACCTAATATTAGAAGTAGGGATCTCTGGCTGGGGAGATGTTAACATGCACGAGGACCTGAGTTCAGTTTCCAGCACCCACATAAAAAAAATGGACAGTAGGATCTTAGGGTGACTAGCCAGGCAGTCTTACAAGATTAGTGAGTTCCAGGATCAGTTAGAAATGCTGTCCCCAAAAGAAGATACACAGACATACACACAGAGACACACACACAGGCATACACACACAGACACAGATACACACAGACAGACAGACACACACACACACACACACACACACACACACACACACACACACAC
>CAJQZJ010034361.1:944915-980632 GCA_907164525.1 Lophiomys imhausi
ACACACACACACACACACACACACACACACACACACACACACACACGCATACCCTCCCCCAAAAGTAGATCTAGAATTAGCTGTCTGTCAATTTCGGGATTATTTTTTGTTTGATAATGTAAGGCTTTCCTCTCTGAGATGACAAACCAAAGATGATGATGATGTAATGTTATCCTAAACAATACATTTTCTGGGGGAAGGAAGGACCATTTCTGACTGATCTTGGGGAAGAAATGAGGCAGAACTTGTTATTGAGGAAAATGTAGGGAAAATTTGTTTCCAGGAACTTCTCTGGAGAATTCCAGACCTGTTGAAGCCCTATGGGAAAGCAGATTGCTGTAGGTGCAGGCTCATAGGCCGTGGTTGTGTTACCGTATATAGTCTGTATCACATATGCAACATGCCATCATGGTTTTCCACTTGGGCACAATTTAAGGGTAAGAAACCTGTTTCCCCCCTTTTAAGGTATATTCTTCAACAAAAGATAAAGCTCAGGAGTTGCTAAGATTGTTTTCTATTTTCAGTAATACCAGTTTTACTATGGGCATATTACATCTTTGTGTGTCTGTGAGATATGTATGTACATATGGACTGCACACATGTGTATGTGTCTGTGTGTGAATGCTCTATGCATGTGTGCCCCTGCATGCATGTAGAGGTCAGATGATGTCCTCAAGTCAGTCCCTGCTTTCCGCTTCATCTGAGAGGGGATGCCTTTGTTTTCCAGCTGTCTACTTTATTCCCCTCAGCCTAGTAAATTTAATGCTAGTTTCATGTTTTGTCTGTATAATATGGGTACTGAAGTGATTCTTTCGGCTGTTTTGGAGAGAATTCCATTAAGACCATTTATAGAAAAGTTTTTCTGAAGGAGTTTATGAATTTTCCATTCTCTTTTTCAGAAGTCAGAGAAAAAGAAGCTGAAATTAATGTATAATGCTAGGAGTAAAATGAGGGAGAGGACTTGTTCTGGCATTGGCTGAAGGGACCTTATAGAATTCTCTTTTTTTGCTCAACATGTTATCTGCTGTTGTCTTCTGGAAACAAGCCTTGTTTCTCCAATTCTTTTTTTTTTTTTTAAATCATGGGAGTCCTAAATTTGAATGTAAGTGTTTAAAATTAAAATCCGTAGGTGACATAAGCTGTCGGGCCGGGCATGATAGCACACACCTTTAATCGCAGCATGGGGAGGCAGAAGCAGGTAGATCTGTGACTTTCAGGCTAGCCAGACTGTCTCAAAAGTCCCTAAGTGGTCAACATATCTGTGCTCTGTTCTGATGTGTTATTTCACTGCTTCTGGGAAAAGATGCTGGGTAGTTGTTGGAGCTGCTGCCATCTGAGTCATGTTAGAAAGGTTTAAACCCCTGCTAGTCTAGACTAGAAGTCCCTCACTGTGACAGGAGTGCTGAAACAGCTAGGTAGCAGCTGGGCCCCCAGGGAAGCCTTTTCAGTGTTGATACAGTATGTCTCAGGAATGTGTTAGTTACTAGCAAGACTTGGAGTCCACCAGTGAACTGAGGATCCATTCATGGTGCGGTGAATGATGCCCACAGGGGAAATGTTTCCACACTTTGCACCTCCTCAGACCAGAGGAATGTGGGCACCTCTGGAGAGGAGCTGTGAGCTGGGTGTCACTTTTGCACCCCTGGGTGCACAATAGCTCCCGTTCTCCCCAGCCACAGCCCATTCATCTTCCACCCCACAAGCATCTAGAGCCCCGGAGTTTGTTTGCGGGACTACCTGCTTTCTACTGGGAAAGCTCTCAATGTTAGTTTCTCGAACAGCAATCCTTATTCCAGAAATAGTCCTGTTGTAGCTTTGTTTTCTGCTGCCTTTTCAGACCCCCCACATGTTTGAGTCTTGTGAATTGAAGCTTATTTATGCAGCGTGGAATTTAACGTGCAGACTATTATTTTTAGCCTGAGAAACAAAAAGCCATCTATTTAAAAACTCTCAAATCTGAATGGCAGTTTCATCTTGCTTGAAATTCCTTCTAGTATTTTTAAGCCAAAGGAAGAGACAATCTAAACAGTTTGCTAATTGCACCAGCTGCTCCTGAGTATGTGTATATGAATGTCTGGAATCTGTGAATGTGAAGGACTTTTAGGAAAAACATATGGACTTGTCAGGCTCTGTCCTGTTCAGACTTCAGTCTTGAGATGTGAGATTGGCCTCATCAGAAAGAACAAACAAACAAACAAACAAAGCGAACACTCCCGCAGACACCTTGGACAGACGAGGAAGGCTAGAAGGCACAATGGAGCTTCTGTTGTGGTAGTGAGGAATGAAGACAGATGGTCTTGGTTTGCTTATGGCTGAGCAGTCTCTTAAGCTGGTGTTTATCTAGCTGCTGTGTTGAGAGGTGAACTCTTTTGAGTTTGTAGTTAATTCCTAACCATTCATATACTGTGCTTCAGCCAATCTGCTGATCCTTTCTGGACCCTGGGTACCTCCCCCATTCCTTCCCAACTGCCCTCTGGTTCCATGGCCTAACTTACCTCTCTGCCCATCCTTTCTCATAGAGGGAGGGTGGGGGCCATGTCCAGTAGCTAGCCTTGTTACTGTTTTTTTTTTTTTTTGCTGTCTTATCTATCATTGTTTGCTTTCTCTGCATGTTGCTCATTTTATCAGAGAGCCAAAGAGTTCTTGTCTCATGCTGCACTTGCTGTAATGTAGCTGATGGTCCCAGCAAAGCTCTAGAGGATGCCTACTGATCCTTGGGCCCCTGACTTAGAGTGCAAGGGTTCCTTCTCTGAAACATTTCCAAGCTGCTGTTTTACTGACTTCCTCAGAAGTCTGCAGCCCTGTGCATCATGGATGGTAGAGGAAATATTACGGGACATGCTTAATTATTCTTTCATTCCTTGTGTTTTTGTTTTATTTGCTGCTTGGACCCGGCTCTCTGTTGCCGAAAGGCAGATTATTAGGAATGGTCCATTGAGAGTATTGTGTGTCTGAGGAAGCGCAGCTTTGGAATGCGTTATAGCCACAGCAGTAAAGAATGTCTTCAGTCTCTTCTTTTAACCAGTATTTAGTTTATTGAGTTTCTTTTGTGAGTTAGAAAAAGTTTAGTATTTTTTATTGTTCTACCTTTGCCTTGTGGCTAAATGTTAATGGTATATTTACCAGAGAATTGCTTTGTCTCCTAGTATATGGAATTGAGAATTTTCCCCTTTGTATTACACTCTTCTGTAGCATTAGATCACACAGAAGCTCTCCATAACTGTTGTGATCTAGGAAATAGAGAATGTGAAGGAAATACAGAAAGTACAGTAAATTATACCATCCATTGGCGGGGACAGTCAGGTGGCTTAGTGGGTAATGTGCCTGCTGTCTGTGGTCGAAAGAGAGACTTGACTTCTGCAATATGTCCTTGAACCTTCAAGTGGGCCTGTTGCATATACATGCAAGTATGTGTGCACACACACGTGAAATAAATTTCAAAAAGAAGAAAAGGTCTATATTAAAAGCAGTACTTTCCTTTCAGGTTTATATTTATTTGTTTTCAAGACAGGATACACTATAAGGCCCTGACTGGCCTGGAACTTGCTGTGTAGACCAGAGTGGGCTTGAACTCACAGAGACTCACCTGCCTGTCTTTTCCAGTTCTGGGATTAAAGGTGTGAGACATAACACCATCCAAAATGTTTCTTTCAACTTTGCGCTAAGCCTCCTGTCACAGGTCCCTTCCTGCAAAACAGAGACACACACACACACACACACACACACACACACCCTGCACACCCACTCTTTCACTCTTTATTGTTAAGAATTGAACAGGTAATTGTACTTGTTTACATTGATTTGCGATCTGTGCACATGGCTAAGTGGCTTTTCAATTTTGTAGTCTTCATGCATAGGTCTGTTGTAAGCCTGGCCAAACCCTTACTTGTTCACAAATGGAAATACTTCACTGTTTTATCTTCTTAATGGTGTATTTATAGGGATTCTTTGGAGTTAGTTTGGTCACAGGCAGGGGATATGGGTACTATAGTAATTATTATCCCCTTGTTCCTATCATGGTCATGTGGTCTGTCCACTTAGCCACAACCTTTGCCAGAGGTGGGTCGTGGATCTCAGGTTCTTGGTGAGGATACAGGTTCTGGGCCCCGCATATACCCTTTGAGGCAGGTGCTCTCTGGGAACGAGGCTGTGGCATCTGTGAGCCCTATGTGGTCCTTGGGCTACTACAGCTTTAAAATGGGAGCTGTTTGCCGGCAAGTAATCTTTACAGTGGTCTACGGCCTCCTGGCAGGGGTTGTGCCATGTGAACACAGCCAGAGTGTCTCAGAGTAGTACAGTTATCTACTTTATTTGTTCATAGAACAAATGTGTACTTGTTTGGTGTCAGTTACCATGATGGATAGGGAGACAGGAATATATCTGAGGAGGCAGGAAGACAGGTGTTGGCAACATGGTATGTGAGGATTCAGGAGATGTCGAGGAAAGCTGACATATTTGATCTTGGGGCTAGGAATCTTACTGTGCTTTAAAAGAGATGGGAACATTGGTTGAGCAAACAGTGACATGGGAACCCCGCAGATGCTTAACTCTAAAATATGCCTAGTTTTGAGGGTCAGTCATGAAGCTGTCATGCCTTTCTGGTCCATTGCACATCAGTAGGAGGATCTTCTAGATGTAGCTTCAGTCTCTTGAACTGTAAGAAAAAATGGCATTTGGAGGCTAAGGTTCAGGTCAGGGAAATATAAAATGGTGGAAGGCAGTAATGTATGTGTACAGGTGACATCCGCTCTCAGACATGGTGGACGCTACTTTTCTTAATAACAATAATGTCTGATTGATCTTGAATCTTGTCCAGGATAAGCACTGGAAATAAGATTTGAAGTGATGTAGGCATTCTGAGTAGATACATTTTTTTCTCTAAAGAATGAATGAATAAATGAATGAATGAGTGAACTTGAATTTTTTTCTAGGACCAAGTGGAGTGTTGGCTTGTGTTCTTCTAAGAGAACTGTCTCATATTGGCCATGTAGGCTAAGGAAGAAGGCCATATGGAGGCCTCAGGTGGGAAAATAGGGTACAACAGAGGAGGTGCACCTTATTGGTAAATTGCATGGCTAGTATGTTCAAAAACCCATCTAAACAAGCAAAAGACAGGGGAAGCAGGCTGTTGTCCAGTTCATGAGTGGGTTTCCTTGAGCAGCCTCAGGTATTTTCCCATAGTGCATCATAAAGCAAGTTTGTATATGTTCTTTACCCTGGTGTTGGAGGGATTCAGAGTTATCTGCTGAGTCTGAAAGCATCTTGGGATTACATATCTGGAAGTAGGTGTGTTGAGTTCTTAGTTGTAGGGTCTACCACCCCCAGGGATTCAGTATGGGGTTGCTGTGTGTGTGTGTGTGTGTGTGTGTGTGTGTGTGTGTGTGTGTGTGTGTGTGTGTACATATATGTGCATACAGTGCATGTGACCTCAGGGGTCTGCGCTCAGGTACTTTCTAACTTTGTAACAAGGTCTTTCATTGGCCCAGAACTTTGTCACATAGGCTAGGCTCATGTGGTGGTTTGAATAAGAATAACCTGTGTAGGTTTATATATTTAAATGCTTAGGAGGGGTGGCACTATTTGAAAAGATTAGGAGGTGTGGCCTTGTTGGAGGAAGTGTGTCACGAGGGGTGGACTTTGAGGTTTCCATAGCCCAGTTCAGGCTCATCAGCTCTTTCTTCCTCCTTCCTGTGGGTCCAGGTGTAGAACTCTCAGCTACCATGTCTGCCTGTGTGCTGCCATGCCCCCTGTCACAAGGATAATGAACTAAAACTCTGAAACTGTAAGCAAGCCCCAATTAAAAGTTTTCTTTAATAAGAGTAACTGTGGTCATGGCGTCTCTTCACAGCAATACAACAGTGATGAAGTCAGCTGGCTAGAAGCAAACCCCATGAATCTGCCTACCTCTTCCCTGCTCTCCCAGCCCTAGGATTACAAATCTGCCCTTCAACACTTGGCTTTTCATGCTGTTGCTAAGGATTAGACTCAGGTCCTTGAGCTTGCACTGACCCAGCTCCAGAGTTAGCATGGACTTGATTTTGTGACTTGAGTAGTTCCTTCCCATCATTCCACCTGAACTGACAAGGAAAACTGGGAGAGAATTCTTTCCCTAGCAGGACAGGAAACAACAATGAAGACTGGCCTCCAAAGAGAGCAATTCAAGGAGCTGATGCTGTTCCAGAAAGGACAGAGAATGTGGGGGTGAGGAAGACTACCAGGCTGGAAGCTGCCTTTGGCCTTCTCATAATAGCTACTGCAGAGCTGGGGTGGAGAGTTGAGTTGTCCTGGCCAGGTGTCCAGGCAGCACATGGGATGTGTTTGTTAAGACCCCAAGAGGATGTCCCTGGTCAGGAAGCCCCTTCTTTCTTGGGTTTGACAGCAGATCTTAACAATTGTTGGCTCACTCCTCATCCAAGGTGTCAGCCCTGGGAGGGCTGTACCAGTCATGCTAGCTTTACTTCTGCTGACAACATTACTAGGATGAATGCATTTGACTTGACATAGTAGTCACTCCAACAGAGCTCTTCCTCTGTGGCCATGTACAAACATAAGAACTCACAATGGACAGGGGCATCCAATGTGGAATTTGAACGGGTTTCTCCAATTGAGATTACCATTCATGCCTTTCATGTTAGTAAAAGGAAGAATGCGATATTTGTAGTGTATTTTCACTGTTCTACAGGAAGGTCTATTTGATTTGTCATCAGAATGTAATGATCTAACAGTATGTCAGGCTGTGGCTGGAGCTCAGTGATAGAGTGCTTGATGCCCAATACCACCAAAACAACAACATAATCCCAAAGCAGTTTGCACAGTGCAGCACATGCATGTATTAAGGCGACAAAAACAAAAACTAGATTAAAAAAATGTGTGTAAAGGAGAGATGGAGGTGCTGCATTTAGTTATTGTGGACAAGAGCTAAAAAGGAACTCTGAACAGAACTTCCACCTAGAGAATCCCACCCTTCCATCTAGAGTCCCACCCTTTTGCCTTCCTCTGAGTGGAGACTTTATGGAAAGTGGATCTTGTCTTCAGTTTCACAAGTCAAAGCAAGAGACAGCAGCTGATGGATGAGTGTCCTAGAGCACTGTAATTTACGTGACAGGAAGGCTCTGAAAGTAAGAAATCAGAAGCCTGGGGCAGATTTGTCTACACGGATCCAGGCCATCCTAGTTCTTTGCTTTTTTTAGAAGACATTCTGATCCATGAGTCACCATTTCTGCCAGCGAGTCTCAAGTTTGGTTATGTGAAGATGTGCTTACATATATAAAGTTTAATTGATAATTTCCTATAAAACAGATGGAAAGTGCCTCTCTCTCTCAGTACCAAAGTTTATGTTTACCATGCATGAAAATCGTAACTTCTCCTCTACTTTATGAATATTTGAAAAGACTAATTTTTATTCTGTACCATTAAGGTGATTTACTTTGCTTAAATTATGTTTAGTGTTAGAGAAAGAGACACTGTGACTGTGTGTGTATGTGTGTAATTTTAATACACACTTTCTTTTCCTTGGAAATATTACTGCCTTCTGCTCATGTGCCTTCTAAGAAAATGCACTCAATGTTTTGTCATTAGATATTGGTACCAGTTTCCTTTAATGGAGTTAGATTTAGATATGAGATGTCCTCTACAGGTGTTTCCTTCCCACCTGGCGGTGGTGTTTGGGGAATGTTCTGGTAAATGGAAATGGGGCCTGAATTGAAGAAATAGGTCATGGTGAGGGGGGGTCCCTAAGAGGTTTATTATACCTGCCTACTTGCTGTCTCTCTGTTCTCCTCTCTCTGTGATGATGTAAACAGAGGTCCCTCTATGTCTCACCAGAATGGTGAACAAGCGAACAAAAGCCAAGCAAATAAATAAATAAATAAATAAATAAAATCACTGGATGCTAATCAATTATAGACCTTTGAAACTACCATCTAAACCTCTTTTAGGGCTGGAGAAATGATGGCTCACAGACTAGAGCTCTCACTGCTATGCTCCTAGTGTCCGGGTCCGTGTCAGGCAGCTCACAACTGCCTCTAATTCCAACTCAAGGGGGTCTTACAGCTCTGGTCTCTGCAGGCACCCAATCCTCATCCCCTGCTGACATGTGCACATATTTGCACACAGCTACGCACCCAGACATAATTAAAAATGAATATTAAAAAATACGCCAATTATAAAAACCAAAGGAAAAGACACCCCTAAGCCAAGGCCTGGATTGTTTCACATAATACTTAAAATGATATCTCTACTGGCAAAAAGAAGCCCATCTTGAAAACTAGATAGACTAACTGATGGAGTGACTCACAGGGTGGGATGCTCAGCTGACTGTTGAGTGCCCAGAGCTTAAAGAAGAGATGGCAGGAGCACCAGCATCCTGGGACCCCGGAGTTCTAAGCCACTCATTCAGGTAGCAATTGTGAGGAATTTTCTTTTCGTTAGAAAATATTTTAGTACTCAGGATTCAAACACTGGGCCTGGAGAGATAGCTTAATGTGTGAGAGCACTTTCTGAGAAAGCTTGGGGACCTGAGTGTGGGCCCAGCATCCATGTCAAAAAGTCTAGTGTGACCATGCGCCTGTACCCTCAAAGCTATGGCGGACAGAGGCAGGGCTTCCCCTGCCAGCTGTCAGCTTAGTCCAGACCTAGTAAGATTCTCTGCTCAGAGGATTCGGGCGGTAAGTGATGGAGAGGGACACCCAGCTTCCTCCTTCGACATCTACTCTTGTATATGGGCTTTCCACAGGTGCATGGGTGTACACTGTACACACACACACTCTCTCTCTCTCTCTCTCTCTCTCACACACACACACACACACACACACACACACACACACACACACTTCAAGCATTCAGGGGTGTTGTGACTTTTATAAGTTGTTGTCTAAGTGCTTTCCACGAGGGTAGATGAGAAGCTGGTGGGTTTTGTCCAGTAGAAGGTGTATGGTTTTGTCCAGGACTTTGTGGTTCTGTCAAGTTCAAAATGTTCACACAACCTACAACCTTTTCATTTATAATAGGCTGGAGAAAGAATCTGCTATTCTTTTCCCTTATACGTAGACTCCAAAAACATCTTAACCTCTTTCCACCTTTTGCCTTTCTTGTACCACATCCATTATTTGGAAAGACAACCTGGAAATTGATTAGAGACAAGCAATCCACATAGACATGGAAGACACCCTCTCCTGCAGAGGTCCACACCTCTGAAAAGTCATTTGTTTTAAACAGCATTTTGAAGTTAAGTTCTTCTGTTGAGAAAACTAGAGACATTCAAAGTTGCAAAGCTTATTTACCTGTTTTCAAATATTTAGAGATTTAGATCTTTTGAGGTGATCTGTGTTTCTCATTCATGAAAAAAGATCTGTATGCTTTTATCTTCAACCTTGCAAGAATATCTGTGTAGTAAACTTTTCGGAATTGAAAAAAAAAGATTTGAAAAAGGAATGTATTCATTTTAACAACTTATAAACAAAACTTAATACCTGGTTCTTATAGTGTCTTTATTACACTTTTACTTAGAATATGTTTATCCTATTATGAAAAAATTTAACTATTGTTATGTAATGGACCAGTAGAGTCTATGAACTTGGCTTTGGTGATTTAGTTATTTGCAAAGACAAATAACCCATCCAGTGTATTTACTGCATGTTTTAACTATAAGGAAATAATCATACTGTGTGAATTTGGTAGGAATTCTTGTCTTTGCTTTCTTCTTTCTTTCTTTTTTTCTTCTTTTTGGATTTTAACAAGCTTTGGCCTGGATTGAGCAATCTTGATTTATCTAAGCTAGCTCTTAATTGTATTCCCCAAATATGACCCCATATATATATATGCCCCCTGGGCTGTTATTCCCAATGCTATGCCAATGTTCCAGGCCACGTGGTTGTCTTTGCTTCTTAAAAATACAGGGCATAAGTATGTATACCAAAGCTTTGACGTGCATACCTTTGATTTCACCTGGGAACTAAGATATAAAAAGATAATAGAATAAAAAGGAGAGAGTACAAGTGGTAAGAAAATGATTGTATATTGTATTTCTTATATGTATCTCAGCCAAAAAAGACTAGAAGAGGAGGAAAGATGTAAAAACTGAAGTGTAAGGGTTGGGAGGGCTTAAAGAATTAACATGTCTTTAGCATTCTTGAAGTTACTTCATCTTGTCCTTGGTTTCCTTCCCAAAAGGGCAGTGATTTCTCTTGAGGTACAGAGTCAGTTTGCTTTGTTTGTCTGTTTGTTTACAGAAACTGCAAAAAGTAAACACTTGAGTCTCTGTGTCACTTCATCCGTTCCTTTTTTGATCTAAGTAAACCTGAAATTGAAAGACTTTTCTCGTCACTGTCCTAACACTTAAAAAAAAAAACAACCCAAATTTGGAATTTGAGCTGCTTGATGACATCCTCGTAAAAACATCCCAAATATTCGTCTTATTGGTACAGTTAAGAATTTAGAGATTTATGGGTAGGAAACATGGGGGGATGACCTCACAGGAAACTGTTCCCAGACGCCTTGTCTGCCTCAGAGTCTTGCAAAGGCCTGGCAGACTGGATAAAGCCTGACCTGAGGGGAAAATGCCTTTCCCCCAGTTTCCTGATCTTTGTGTCTGGGAAGTTGATGTCCACTCCTGTTTTACAATCCTGTACCTGACGGGCCCAAGAAGTCCTGGGAAGAGTAGAATATCCATGGTCCTCCTTTATATATCGCCTCTTTTTCAGGGAAGGTGGTGTGGGGCTGAGGTGGAAGAGGCTCCATTTCTGCAGCTTCTCCTGCCCTGTCCTCTCCTGCACTTCGTGTGAGTGAGTCACAGAGGAGATGACATTTCTCCCCACCCAGCACCTCACTGTGGCCTCCCAGTGTCATCCTGCAGTAACCAGAGCCCATCAAGTCACCCAGGTTCTGTGGCCTGACCTTCAAAATGAGTACGATCCAACTTGTAACACAGCAGGGAGAGAAACTGTGAGATCCTGGCCTTGCTGCTCAGAGAGTCTGGGTGGGACATGTGCCCCTCCACGCAGAGCCTTCCAGCTTGTGAAGATCATTGTCCTTGCCTGCTGGCTTGCCGATATAGTTGCCTGTGGAGTTGGTGTCAGCTGTACAGACACAAACATGGCAAAATGAGGAAACACAGGCCGGACTTCTTGTTCCCACATCTTAGGAAAAGCATCAGCTTTAAAGTTGTTGTATATTCCTGTGTTTATAAATTTATAAATTATCCTTTTGAAAATAGCCAGTAATGCAATTCTATTTTATTTTATTTTTTTCCAAGACAAGAGTCTTATTCTGTGTTCAGAGCATCTCATCTTCCTGCCTCAGCCTCCCCGGTACTGGGACGATAGAAGTGTACTCCAGTCCTGGCTAGAACACACTAAAAATAAAAAAGTATATGATCTTTTTTTATTTAAAAAAAAAATTCCTGGAGACTGGAGAGATGGCTTAGGGGTTAAGAGTACTGTCTGTTCTTCCTAAAGTCCTGAGTTCAATTTCCAGCAACCACATGCTGGCTCATAACCATCTAAAATGAGATCTGGTGCCCTCTTCTGGCCTGCAGGCATACATTCAGGATGAAAACTGTATAAAGAGTAAATAAATACATCTTAAAAGAAATCCTTTTTGAGAAATGGAGATGTGTTACACAAATACTTGAATTCTTCTTGTGTATTCAGCACTGATAATATGCAAATAGTGAAGTAATTGCTTTATTCACATGTATACTGACTATCTGAGCCTCATTTGAGTAGGAATGTTGTGTTTGCCACTATTTCAGTTTGCCACACTCAGTCATAGATAAATGTTAGGGAAATGATGAAAGACATGATTAAATAGCGTGGATTGTTTCTCTCAAGTATACTCTGATAGAAACAACAGTGATAGTTAAAACTTAAGACCTTGATATTTTTATACTTCTTAACCTCATGAGTTTTGGCCTGAGGATATTTTCCAGATATGCTTGGCCAAACTCTTTATATGGATTATCATTAATCAGAACTCACCAGGCGTGGTGGTGCACACCTTTAGTCCCAGCACTTGGGAAACAGGCAGGCGGATCTCTGTGAGTTCAGTGCCAGCCTGTTCTACATAGGCAGTACCAGGACAGCCAGCGATCCTGTGTCACAGGAGAGAGATCCTGTGTCAAAAACCAAACCAAACCAACCAAACAAACAAAATTAGTACTCAACCTAAAGAATATCCACTGAGTTACAATTAACACCCATTTTAAAAAATGTTTCTCACCACACTTTGCATGTTGTGTTTGTCTGTATATGTGTACAGGCATGTGTATGTTATGGCGCACATGTAGAGGTCCAAGGACAACTAGTGGGAGCCGTTTCTCTCCTTTCACGATGAGGGTCTTAGGGATTGAACTCAGGTCATGAGGCTTGGCAGCAAGCACCTCTCAGCTTGTGCCAAGCTAAAGCCGTCTCAGCAGCCTCCCAGTTTTATTTTGAAGCATTATTTTATGCAGACCAGCCTGGTACAGTTTCTCTTTGCCTTACCATATTTAGAGTGGTGTGGCTGAAGTTGCTGGGGTCAGTGGGTTTCCGGTCTAGGGCTAAACACTGAGCACATCCTAGACAGTTCGTGTCCATTCTAGGTCCCATATGTGCACTACACCATCTTAGTGTGAAACTCTGCACACGGTACTTCGAATACAGTATGGTCCTTGGCTGTCTGGCAGGGTTTTATTCTGTCCACCACTGTGTCTCTGCCGGGTGTTTTCCTTACCTACTGGAAGAGCGGCCTCTGATGTGGATGAGGATGTAGAACAGGGAAGCATTTAGAATATATTTGCTCTGCTCTTTACAACTATGGAACTCTGTATTTTCCATAACACTAATATTTGCTCTGGAGAAACAGTGGCCTTGTCTAAATAATACATTTTGGTTACAACAACGTGATGTTTGCAGTTGTTTCTAATTTTTAAAGCATAATTTACATTTTAAAATTAAGGTTCTATTTTAAAAAGGAGAATGCTGAAATATTTAGCTCTATAATTGCCACAGTAATATTAATTTTCAGGATGAGGAGGAAATATTTTGTTCTTGCGATAGAGTTGTAGGGGACTCACAGTTCATCTCTGTCTCCTGCAATGCCCTTCACAGGCTGTTTTCCATTCCCAGTTTTCTACCGCAGGGTGCTTTTGTCTCAACCAGTGATCACCATGGCAACAAGGTGCTCTCTTCTATTTTGGGAGCATGAAAATAGTACCTTCTTTTCCCTAATAATAAATGATAGTTCTCCAGAAAACCAGAGCTTTGAAGGTTTCTTTTTCTTTGCTTCTTTAAAATCCTGGAGTATAATCACATTCCTGATGTTTGGAATCTCTCATTATTCACTAACAGGGGTAGTGGTGTTCCAAGTCTTGTTCTTTAGGTACGCTCCTGTTGTGTAGATAGAAAAGTCGATAAAGTTAAGTAGCTTGAACAGGTTGCTGGAGCTTGCAACAGTGAGGATTGGAGTCTAACCAGGCAGCTTGCCTTTAGGTCCCCCATGTTAAACCATGCCCCACCCTCACACGCTCCCCAGACCTGTTAGAACAGGTTCTCTCTTAGGAAAACTTGCTCTGGGTATTCCTGACCCTTCAAAAAGGGAATAATAAGATAACATGCCCCAGGACAGACAGACTGGGAGGGCAGATGACCACCATGCTGGTATGGAAGAGGGCACAAGGCAGAAACGCTGGGACACTCAACTAGCCAGATGCCCCACCACTGACCTTTCAAGTGAGATAGTTCCAGTATTCTTAGTGCAAACTGCATATGGGTGAGCAGAAGTTAGGGCAGCTCTCCGAGGGCAAGGGAAGCCATTCTTCCAAACAGTGGGAATCTGACTGCAGCATTATCTCCACAGCTTTCCAGAGGGAAGCTCTCCTCTCGTCGTGTGCCCATTTTCCAACCTTGATCAGGTAAATGTTGTAGGGATAGACAGTTTAGTTCATCTGTAATAGTTAAAGCTTGTTTGGTGTAGTATCCTACAGGGAGGGGCCATTGAGAAGCATTTACAGCCTCCATCTGGTTTGATTAGCCCTTTTGCTTCCTCAGTGTAAGGAAAAGCTGTTGGTAGATACATAAGCTTTCACCACGGGTTATCTTGAGGTACCTACGATGTCATCTGGCCTTAGAAGAAAATGGCACCTTAGAGTAAAACCTTCTCTCCTTGTGTTCAAGATTGAGGGACTAAGGACAGTGGAAGCCAGATAGTTTGTCCAAGGTTATAGAGTGTGGATTTGAGGCTGACTGTGGCCTCTGTCAAAGAGACAGGTCGGGTGAGAGAAGGGGAGGTAGAAAGGGCTCGAGGGAGGGAGGGGAAGAGAGAGAGACTTGTTTTAGCTTAGCTAATATCAATGCTTATTCAATATTAGTTCTGTCATGGTGAGGACTTCCTCTTTGTCTTCATTTATCGTCAGGAGAGCTGAAGCCATTGTCATCCTTGTCCCCATCACGTCGGCAGGAGAGCCTAGTTTCTCATAAATTAGGCAAGCCATTCCAAACAAAGGATCTAGCTTGAAAATTCTTTGTGTTATTGTTTCTATTGTTCTTTTTCTTTTAAATTAGCATATAAAACAATGGGTTTCATTATGGCATCGAACTTTTGTCTAACTTCCCTGCATAGTCTGTTTTACTCGAAAAGCATGGTGTGCACAGCCCTGCCATCCAGGCATTGAGGCAGATAACAGTGCTTAGGAAGATTCAGAACAGGTTCAGGTCCTACAGGGGAAGGTGCTATGTGGGGTAGTTCCTCCTTTGTCCTGGAATGAAGCCAGAGTGACCCAGGGGACATGGATGTCACCAGTCCTTCAGTTTCTTCCCTCTTCCCTTTCTTGTTCATACTTTGAGGGGATATGAAATTCCACTTGGGGTTTACAGGGGAGATGAGGTACGGTAGTGGAAGGCTAGCCTCTAGATGAGCTAGCTCCGAGTCTAGGCTGACTTTTGTGAATACAGTGGTAAATCAGCACAGTTTCTGGTCAGTTTTGAAGATTCTCCCATGAAGACCCCAAAAACTCTAGGGTTGACTTTAGTTTCGTATCTTATCCAATGCAGATTATCTGGACCAGAAAGAACAGTATCTTCAAAACTCAAACTCGGTCATTTTCTCGGGTCTTGGTATCATAAAGAATGCTGCGCATTTGCAGATGACCAGCTGTCTCAATGTCCGTTTGTAGTTGTCTGTGCACTTCTTATTTCTCCCCTTCTCATCTGTTTTCTCCTGATCTGTACTTTGTGTCACTCATGCTAACTATTAGGCCTTAGTTTTTCTTCTCTGCTTCTTTTCTGCTATCTAACTGCTTGGAGGTTCTCAGAAGTTTTTGAAGATTTTGGCCTCAAGAGTAAGAGATTCTGCAAGACAGTGCTTATGTGCGCCAGATGGTTCCGTGCGTGGTTCTTAGCCAGTCCACCTCTGTGGAAGGACTTCTTATTTTTCTTGACTTGAAACCTTCTGCTTAGAGTCATTTCCTGCTCCACAGACCCCATGACAACACTGACTGTGTGTTTGGCACCTGTGCTGTCTGTCCTCAGCCAATGAAGGGCAGTGGCGTGGACTTGGGAAGCCTGATTTGTCAATCTTACTTGGTTGGGATGTCCTTTGCTCCTCCTATGCCTGCACTCTGTGCTGGGAAGGAAGATGTTTTTTATTTCTAAAGACATCCCCGCAGAAGAAAACAGCAGCAAGTTATTGTTACAAAAGGAAAACCAACACAGGTTTGCAAAAGTATTTTTCTTTGAAAAGGCTAAAATTTTGCACACCAAACAGTGAGTGGAAAAAAAAATGGTTACGTTTGAGGGTCAAGAAGAGTTACAGGTGAGCCGACAAAATTTCAGAACCATACTGAAAGTTGCACATTTGTAGCTGAGTACTGATGGGTATGCTTGCTTAACGAGCAGCCAGGACTGGAGGTTCATGGCTTGCCAGGTCCTCTGGAAGCTACTCGAGAACCATATAAAAGTAATGTAAGTGTAACATGTGGTTCTCTCTCGGCAAGCTTACCCTTCAAGGGAGGAAGGCTTGGACAGGGCTGGCGCTACACAAGATGATGATCACATTGACTCATCTGTCCTGTCTGTCTTTAGGAATATTGTTTCAGTGGAGGGTGAGACTGAGAAGCTCTCAGCACGAAACAGGAATATTTGTGGGAAGCAATGCTTTTATGAATTGTACATCTAATGATATCTACCCCCCTTCTTGGGCTTCCTTTTAGCTGTTGTGGGGATAGCAAGGGCTCTGCCCTGGAGCCATATCTAGGCCCAGAGCTAGTAGAATTCTTGATTGAAATTCAAAGTACATGTTTTTCAGCTCATAAAATATGTGGTGCTTGTTTTGGATACTGTCGGTCATGCAAATTCTGGATTTGCCTTTTTATATGGAGGACATTTATCAGTCTTCTGTAATATGTAAGCAAATGGCTATACAGATTTGCCTTCATAACAAATTGCCATTCTTTTGGTTCTCAGGTGTTTGGAATGAATTTGAAACCATCACAACATTGTTTTAAAATTGGTTTGTGAAATGGAATTTAGAGTCATTGGTGCACTTTCTAAAAGTTTTTGTTTTGTTATATGTGAATAGGCCTCTCAGCTTCTGTAAAGTCCTGTGGTCAGAATTATCTGTGGTAATTGTAACTATGTAGGAAGAAATGCTCTACTGGAGAGAATATAATTTTGGACCGCAAGCCTGGCTTCATGTTAAGAGAAAGGTATTAAGAACATTTGTGGAGCCGGGCGGTGGTGGCGCATGCCTTTAATCCCAGCACTTGGGAGGCAGAGGCAGGCGGATCTTTGCGAGTTCAAGGCCAGCCTGGTCTACAAAGCGATTCCAGGACAGCCAGAGCTGTTAAACAGAGAAACCCTGTCTTGAAAAACCAAAAAAAAAAAAAAAAAAAGAACATTTGTGGGAATTAGAGCTGTTTCCAGACATGTGCCTAATCTAGCACTGTGAATTGGAGAACAATATAAACCCATAGATGATCACATGGGGCACTGCCAGTTTGGGGGTTACCTTGAGCCTATAGATTTAGTGGGCTTCAAAAATTGCCATGGTCTCAACTTGGAGTGGGTAACCTAATTCTTACGCCATAGTGAATGGTTACTGTGACTACCCTGTTGCTAAGAAACCTGTTAATGCTATCGAGTTGTCTTGGTGAAATAATGGGTTCTTTAGACTCCTTAGCTGGGTGGTTGTTAAACAGACCTATGAAGAGCCTTACAGAATTTGTTTCCCAGGTCACAAATAAATTTTCATCAGGAAGAGAAACCAACCTTAGTTTGTGAAAACGGACATAAAGTGAAGTCCAAGTTATTTTTAAGTCAAATTATGACTCACAGTGGTAGAAAAAAGTTGAGCTACGAGATGCAAAGCCATTCTTGCTTAGTAATAACTTCCAACAGCTTGTGTTCCCGCCCCCACAGTCTGATTTTGCAAGTGGCTCTTGGGAGGACATTTGGGACGCAGAGAGGAATGTTAAGATGGAGGTGCTGGGGGAGAAAGTGCAAAAGTACTTCTGTCAGTTGGAATCGGTCACTATGAAATGATCCAGCACTGTAAGAAAACAAGTGCTGCACTGCATAGTTTTTTCATTTTATTTTTCCTGAGCTAAGCTTGATTTTAGAGTAAGAACTCTGTTGCGAAGGGCCTCACTTTTCTTAGATCAGTTCTAAGGCAAATGCTGTCATTGTAGGTTTCTGGGGCTCTGCGCGACTTGTAACCACATTAAAGGATCTGAGATGGCTGCAGACAGCTTGTAATTGCGCTCAGATCTCTACAGATTTTCTCCTAATGCCCATATATGCGTGTGTGTGTGTGTGTGTGTGTGTGTGTAGGTGCTTGTGTTTATGAATTATATTTTGAGAAACTGTCCTTTAAAGAACAATTGCTACTTTTATTTACTTTGTTGTGGAGGTCAGAGGGCAGCTTGCAGGATTCACTTCTTTCTTTCTATCATGTAGGTCCTGGGGACCAGATTCAGGTTGTCAGGCTTGGTGGCACCCTCTGCCCAGTGAGCTACCTCTCTATTTATTTTCAGTTCCTCATATTGCATTTTTGTTTGTTTGTCCCCAGCTCATCTCTGCGATTTCAGAATTAGATAGCCAGGTATGAGCTGTAAGTGTGACCACTGTGCAACATCCATTTTCCTGTGTGTGAAGTCAAAGTGGCACCTGTGTGCCTTCTTGGTCTCTGTGCTGATGTTAGGTCTTTGTGAGGTATTTTAGGTTTATCTTGTTTAAAAACAAAAACAAAAACAAAAAACTGCTCTATCCCTGAGTTAGCCATTTCTGTAAGGACTCCTAATGTCTTTGAGTAGAGAACAGGAATTGGAAGCCAAGATCTGCTATAAGTGTATCAAATACTTAATTGAGTTGTACCTAACACAGAGTAGGTAGTGTTGAATACTTTTAAAAAATTAACTGTTGAGTGTGTTTGTGGTGTGTAGTTTATTTTTAATTATAGCATTTCTCACTTCCCTTACCTGTTCCCAAACTGTCTCATATAACCCTTCCTGCTTCCCTTCAAATTCATGCCTTTTTTCAATTATTACTGTATGTATATATGCATCTGTATATACATATATATTCCCAAATGTAACCTTTGAGTCCATATAATGTTACTTGTATGTATACTTTCAGGCCTGATCATTTGGCACCGAATAACCAGTTGAGTGTGAATGTCCTTGTATGCTCCTAGATACACATATGCATAAAGGTTACATTGTAGCAGGCGCTTTGGCACAGTTCTGTAATCCCATCACTTGGCAGGTTGAGGCAGGAGGATCACAAGTTCAGGGTCATCTTTGGCTTCATAGCAACTTCAAGGCCAAGCTGAGCATCATAGGACTGAGCCTGGAGCAGAGTTATACCTGCAACCTCGCATCTTAACTTTGTTTCTACATCTCACTATGTAGATTGAAATCTTCCTTGCACAATGCTTCTAACTCTAGCAATACTGCAGAACTTGTTCTCATCCTTTTCCTATTTGAAAATCCCCACCATATTTATAATAGGGAGACATGTGGCCCTTGTGCCTGTGACCAACCTCTTGGTGCATCTTCTGCTTCACCCCATGGTTCTAATGTCCTCTGTCTCCCCTAGACAGACCTCTTTACCCCACATAGACTAACACCAAGCTGCTGCCACGGATGCTGTGTTCCTGGGTCTAGCTGTTCCGCCCTTCCCACTGTTAACATCCTCTGATCCAGATGTTTCCTCATCCCACTCAGCTCAAACTACCCGTGTTAGGTATCTCCAGTTGGGTAGAAGGATAGGGAGAGGAAGAGGAAAAAGAAGAGCTGCTTTGTGTTTATAACATGCCAAGCAAGGGGATGTGGAAGTGCTCCAAGCACACCATCACACTGACCTCACCTTGGAAAACATTTCAGTTGTCTCAGTCATATAAGTCAGAGCTCTGGTAAATGGCTGCAGTGGTACATGTGGCCTCAGTCTGGCTTGGTGGCTTGGTGGGTCATGGCTCCTGCCATCAACCCGCAGGACCTTAGTTTGATTCTTGGAACTCATGGGAGAAGGAGAGAACTGACTCCTGGAAGTTGTCTTCAGATGCTCCTATGTCTACCATGGCACCCCACCTCCCCAGCCCCCCAGATAATTAAAAAGTAGAGAAGTAAAGCTGTGAAGTGGATGGTGCCGGGAGGAGAACAGTAGAAGTGCTTTCTCCTTAAGTACACTCACGTTTTTAACGAAAGGGTTATCACTGTGGCGGGTGTTGCCAGCATCATCTCCACATGTTGCGCGCGTGGCCAGGGAGTCAGGCCAGAACAGCACTTGTTACCTGAACCCGGCTGGGTACTAGTTCCTGCTTCTTCTTGTTTGTTGTCTTTGATTTTTGGGACAAGGTCTCTCTGTAACCTCGGCTGTCCTAGAACTCACTCTGTAAACTAGTCTGGCCTCAAACTCAGAGATCTGCCTGCCTCTGCCTCCCAAATGCTGGGATTAAAGGGGTGCGCTACCACCGCCTGCTTAAACCCAGCTTCTTAGTGGGCTTATATGAACAGAACTTCACAGGTTTTATACTTGTGCCCCCATCCTTGAATGGCTATTTACTCTGGCCATGTGCTTAGAGCTCCTTGCTTCTGCCAGTTCCTGACAGCTACCACAGAGAAGAACTGTTGGTACCTTCCTTCGGAAGCCTGGCCCTGAGTCTGGGTCCTGGAAAAGCAGCCCTCAGGGAAGGCTCTGTGGGGAAGTGCAGGGTGGAGCTTTCCTCTTCTGTCTTGGCTGCTCTCCATCCAGCACCTGGAGTGCCTGTCACAGTCAGTCATTCCCTCCCCTCTTCCTCCCCCCTCTCCCTCCCCTCTCCTCCTCCCCTCCTTTCCTATACATACATACACACAGTTATATACATACACATACATACATACATACACGTGCATGTGTGTGTGCATGTGTCCAGAGACCAGAGATCAACCTTCAGTGCCCCTCAGATTTCATTTATTTTTTTAACATGGGGTATCTTAATGGCCTGTGGCTCACTAATTCAGCTGGCTGGCCAGTGAGCCCCAGGGATTCTGCTGTCTCATCTTCTGAGTTATGGGATTACAAGCATATAGCATCACAAGTGACTTTTTACCATAATTTCTGGGGGTTAGATCCACAGCCCCATGTTTGCAAGGCAGTACTGACTGAGCCATCTCAGCAACCGCTTTTCTCTCTCTGAAAAGAAAAGAACACCTACTAATACCCACAATTCCCTGCGTTAGGGATAAAGGCAGATTGTAAGGAATGCAGTGGAGTGGGCCCTTTGCTTAACTCCCAGCAGCACTGTGGCCAGTTGTCTCGTAAGTGAGAAGGAGCATCTGTCCTTGAATGAACCTTTACTGTCCCAGGATTCCCCTGCCCTGGCCTCCCTCGTTCCCTGTGATTGGGCAGCAGCACCCTCTAGCTGGGCTGTGAGCCCTCAGGCTACACCATTCTCTGCACAAAGTTCTAAGCTGTCTCTCCCTCCATCGTGAAGTTCTAATGAAATGAGTGTGATGGGCTGGCAGTTGTCTAACAGATGCTGATGTCTTCTTTGTGTCTTGAAAAGATACCATATTTAGCCAGCAAATCCACAAAATGCCCCAGATAAGGTTGACTTTCAAATAGTCAAGAAATATTGGATTTTTTTTAAGTGTACTTCACATACGTTCTTGTATGAATTTCTTGCAGTGTATTGGAACATTGGTGTGAACTGGGTGTGACCTATCTTTTCTTTGGTAGCCCTCCCTAAGTCTTTTCATGATTCAATATCTTGGCTAGCAGTTACATTTAAAATTTCATATATATATATATATATATATATATAAATATATATATATAAAATTAGCTTCTGAAAAGTTGCCTGTTGGAGCTGGAGAGATGCTTCAGTGGGTAAAAGTACTTGACTGCAATCATATGTGCCAACGTTTGCAACCATGGGGCCACAGAAAATCTGTATCTAAGAGCTTCTCTGGGGAGATGGGAGGCAGAGGCAGGAGAATCCCCAGAAGTTAACAGTCCGGGCAGTCTGGTATAATCAGCAGAAAACAACAGGGATCCCATCTCAAGTAACTGGGAAGGTGAAGATGGACACCCAAGGTTGTCCTGTCTTCTACATAAGCCCTTTCATGGCTGCCTTCACATGTATGGATATTCAAACCTTTACCAGTGCAGACTGGTCTGTATGAGAACACATGTGTTCTTACCGGAGGAAGACACATGTTTTACAGAGCACCTGTGCCTTTGATGTTTCTCTATTTGCTCTGTATTTCTTCTGGCACATTCTACAGGAAACTAGTGATCTACAGGTGATCCCGTAAAGATAGATCCCTCCCACCTCCTGTCATGCATGATCTTCATCACTGTTGGCTCACTCAGTTCAGCTAACACCCTCTTGTAATGGCAAGTGGCTGCTTATTACTCTGCATGTCATAAGTTAGGAATCAGGCAAGTTGTATGATTTATAGGTATCTTCCCAAGAGAGGAGGGTTGTGTCTTATTGTAAAGTCCTGGTGTTGTCTTAGTAACTGCTTGTTGTTGAGGGCCTGGCAGGGCCCTTCCATTCTAACTCTTGCATTTTACCTTCTCCAGGTCTCTGGCCTCTGACCCGTACAGACATTATTTGAAAATGTGTTCATTTGTCTCAAGCAGAGCCAGGAATTATTATTTACTACTTTTGTAGTAGCTTAGCACAGGGATTGGCAAATTCATTCTGGGAAGGGCAAGAAGGCAGGAAAATACCTCACGTTATAGACATATAGTCTCTGGTGCATATTCTATATTTCTTTTATAACTTTTTAAAAATATAAAAACTGTTTGTTTGTGAGCTATACAAAAACAGGCCACTGAACTGTAGGAGTTTCCCTACAGAAGAGCATTCCCTTTAAAATACATTTGTGGAGAGTTGTCTAGGGCCTGACATTTGCCCTATACACACTGTATTGATGGAGAATCAACACTTATGAATACTGAGAATATATTAAAGATGGACACTCTTATATACTATAAGATATGTCCTTTCTGTTCTTCTTCTCCTCTGACATTACGCATATTTTCAAAATGAAAGCTTTGAAAATTCTTGTTTGTTTTCTTGTTTTCAATGCTGATGACTGAGCCCAGAGTCTTGGGAGTGCTTGGCAAATGCTCACCCATTGAGCTACGTCCCTAGTTTGTCTCAATTTCAGCTCTTGTATTCATGCTAATAAATATATCATTGTGACAGATTTCTGTCATTGGGTACATTGGTCATGGAAGAAAGTCATGCCCAGAGAGGGAAGAGAGCCAAGGCAAGTGCGTCTGCTCCATCTTCATTTCCTTGTGTCATGAAGAATTAGGTGAAAATATGGCTGATCAGGAAGCTTACTGTTGCTGTCTTTCAGAACTAACCATTTTAATGAAACTCTAAGCATTTTCTTCTGAAATCCTACAGGGAGAGAGGAATTACATCATAGAGGAACACAACCTGACTGGGAGTTTACTTGCTCATTTTCCCTCTGATCTTTGAAGGATGTGTGTTGATGTTCTTTAGGTGGAGCACTTAGCAACACCCTAGTCTTAGAAGCACCTCACAGGGCTCTTGAGAAGCCACTGTGCTCTCTTCCTCTCTAGCTGCCATTCTGGGTGACTGACACAGAGCTACCCAGTCATTCATTGTCTGGTATTATACAGATGGAAGTCGGGTTGTTTCCCATCACTTTCTTGTCCTTTCAGGTCTTTACAAATGATTTTTTGGCTCAAATGCAGTTGTGAATGGATGGACATAGTTTCTAGGAAAGCAGTTGAGACCCACTGATTTGTGCCCTCGAGAACAAAGACACTTTGTTTATAAAGATTGTCCCAAATTGGAGCTGGAGTCTGAAAAGGGGCCTACAGCATCTCCAGCTTTCTCCTGTGAACTCTTCAAAAAGCTGATGTTTGCTGAGTGGATGGCTGCACTCACTGTCCAAACAGCTCTCTGTTTGCCAACCAGGAACATATTGCCGCCTCTGTGAGGCACTCCGTCATGCCTTGAATGGATTCTCTTGTGTTCAGAATTTCTGACTCAAAGAGAGGGAGACAGAAATATTTCTTTCAGGCCTCAGCATTCACTGTAGCATCCAGGGTCTCATCAGGCCCTTAGAAGCCAAACATGAAGCCGATGCACTTCTCAAGGGGACAGAGAAAGGAGTGGAGAGAAAGAAAGAAAGGCAGCTCCATTGAAAGGCTTTTCTTCTAGCCCCCTGTAACCAGTTTTTGTAAATAAATAGGCTCTTTTGGCAAGTAGATGTGTGGGAATCCTCCCGATTTCTCTTAAGAAAAATAAAACTTCCTGCTCACTTGTGTGAAGGAAGTGGTACCCTGCCACAGCAAGGAATACACCCATAACATTAGGAGTAGGTAGATTTTTATCATGCCTGAATAATTCTCAAGACGTGAAGGTTAGCTGTTGTGAAGGAGTTCCTGTCACTTTGTAAACTCTCCTTTATTTTTTTAGTATTCCAAACTTAAAATAAATTTTCTGTTACATTCTGTGCTGAAGTCTAAGGTAATTGTATGTTCTTGTAAAGCCTAAGTATTTGCTTATATAAATTGAGATCTTGGTTTGTGGGAAAATGGAGCCATCCCTGATGGTTAGCCGTTGTTCAGGGCTTTGAAGCTGAGAAATCTTTGTTGAGTTGGGAGGAGCAGCCGTCCCATTTATAGACTATCTCTGGAAGCATACAACGAGATGCTTGCTTATTTTGATCTGAATAGGCTACTAAGTACCTGGCATTGTGGAGAAAACACAGAGGGCTGTCTGGAGTTGACTGCCAGATCCAAATGGTTTTATGAGTAGAAGGGGAGATTCTTATTCAGCAATAAAATATACTGCCTGGTCTTCATCAGTGAGTCCTTACTGTTGAGCCCAGCTGCTTTGAAGGAGTTCTTGGCTCACTCCACAGATGCCGAGTTCGCTGCTTTGTTTGTCTGTCTTGCTCCTTATCTAGTACTCCCTGTACCTGGAAATGTGCAGCTTCAAAACCATGGTGGCTTGCATCTGGACTAGACCAGTCAGGTCAGCTCTGGTTCGGGGGGTGCTACGATGGTGACACCAGCAAGCTGGACATGTGCGAGGCCCTCTTATGAGCATTTGATACATGCCGATTCCTCCCCTTGAACAGTACCAGTCCCAGGAGATTGACGCTACAGGTGAAGTACCCCCATCCGAAATGTGTTTAAGATGTCTGAGCGTTAAACATTTGTGTTCACTTTGCTGAGCACCCCTAATCTGAAAGCACGACAGAACTTTGAAAGCATCATCGAGTGCTCACGAACACTTTGGATTAGGGGTGCTCAGCCTGCATCAATTTCTTCATTTTTGGGGGACACTGAGGCATAGGGAGAGGTTTAGTAACAGGATCAGCATCACACGGCTTGTAATGGGTGGCGTTTGATGTCAGGTCTGTGGGGGGTGGTCTTGTCATCTGAACTGCAGCAGTGCAGTGGGGGCTGACAAGTGAAAAGACTGGACTTTACTCTCCCATGAGTTTACCCACCTTCTCTTAATTTTTTGGGGTGTGTATTACACCAGAGGTTTGTAGAAATGTCTATTGATACTCAAAATCCAACATTTATGAAGCTAAGATAACGTTAAATATTTACTGTATTCAGTAGGTGAAACATTTTTTAAATTTTATTATGGAAAAATTTTACTGGTTAGCTCATTTCTCGTCTTGTGTTCACACAGTTAAATGAGTTAAATGAATTGTCTTGTGTTCTGACAGGTAAGGCTGGCCATTTCATTCTGCTCAGAGCTAATGGGCTGTTCCACTTTGAACTTCAAATAAGTTAATCATTATAAAGTATCTGAGAATAAAGGCAAGATATGTGTGTTATGTAAATAGTAATATATACAGTATGTAAATCACACAACTATGTATTTCTATGTGATGACAGAATAAGAATAAAATATTTACACTGAATTCTGTCTTTGGCATGTGTGTAGGGGGGTGTGAGAGAGAGAGAGAGTTAGAGAGAGTTTTCCAACTGTTTTCACTATCGCATGGTCATATGACTTTTGGATAATGTAACTAGCTCTCTTCAGCATTTTTGGTATTAGTCAGGCCTATGGCAGGCTCATGGGGGAGCCCCTCCCCCTTTTTGATTTTTCAAAACAGGGTTTCTCTGTGTATCCATGGCTGTCCTGGACTCACTCTGTAGGCCAGGCTGTCCTTGAACTCACAGGGATCCACCTGCCTCTGCCTCCCGAGTGCTGGGATTAAAGGCATGTACCACCACACCCGGCAGGGGAAACCCATTTTCCTAGCACTGCTTGCACCTAACCTATCAGAGGTGCTACCCTCTTTTTCCAGGTAATTCTGTGTACTTTCAGAATATTTTCAGATGCTGTTGTATGTACTTTCAGGATATGAAAAAGTTACACAAGCACTTAGCTGTCAATTTCGACAACAATGAGACCACTAGTTTAGGGAGACAGGGCCTGGCTTTAATAAATTCTAGATGTTTCCAAGGAAAATCAAAAAGCTTAACTTCAGGATGCTTTGTATTAAATTTAACTGAAGTGAAGCCCATGGCAGGATCAGGGCACCAATGAAACCAGAGTATCTGAGCTTGAGGTTCAGGGAGGAAGGGAGGCTGGTACCCTTCTTTACTTTCTGGTTGGCTTGAAGTTCGCAAAAGAAAGTAAACATACTTTCTGTTGTGTTAGACCTAACGATGGACCTGAAGATAGTTCCTCACTGGTTAGTCAATGAAGGTTTAAAGTTACATCTATCTATCTACCTATCTATCTATCTATCTATCTATCTATCTATCTATCTATCTATCTATATCTATCATCTGTCTGTCTATCTATCAATCTATCTATCTCTCTATCATCTATCATCTATCATCTATCTATCTATTCATCCATCCATCCATCCATCCATCCATCCATCCATCCATCCATCATGTATGGGTATTTTGTGTCTGTATGTTTGTGCACCAAGTGCATGTTTGGGACCTGTGGAAGTCAGAAGAGGTTGTGGGATCTCCTGAACCTAGAGTCAAGAATGGTTATAACCCACCATGGTAATACTTGGGTTAGAATCCAGGTTCCCTGCAAGAGCAGCAAGTGACCTTAACTGCTGAACCATCTTTCCAGCCCCTATTAATGGAAGATTTTGTGACTGTCTACAGAACCTTTGGATGCCCACCAGTCTACATTGGCTCTATGGGGATTATGCACAGTTTGGTATTCTGTCCTTCCTAATTTCTTTGTTTCTTCTAAAAATATACACCTTATTTTAAGAATCCTAAATGACACACTTCTAGTCCTATTGTGGGATCTTTCAAATTGCCTTACACACTATAATTAATTGTCATTTGAGTGCAGTTAGGTAGCATTTGTTCTTTTAATTTTAAATGATTTTTTTTTTTTTCTGATTGAGTTCACAGGAAGAGGTCAAACGGACCACACTGTGAGTACCACCTTCAGGTTACGTCAGTGGGCCACATAGGGCAAGGATGTCTTCCTGTGTTCAAGTGGTGTGTTTTTTTCCCCCTGTGTGTTTAATTCATGTTGTAGGGAAGGAGGGCAGTCCAGATTGACTAGTGTATATCCTTAGGATGTTAGCATCAGTAGGAACCATAGTGAGTCCTCATTGGAAACTAGGGTCATGAGAACTAGGCTGCATGTAGCTATGTAGTGGTACTCCAGCTGAACCTGGCGTCTATTGTGACTTCCAGGGTAATCTGGGGATTGGTAGAGAGACAGACTTACTAAAAAAAATGTCGATGGGTCTTCAAGATGGTAGGTAAAGACTGAGTTTCATAGCCTGAATTTGACCCCAGGGTTCCACATAGTAGGTGGAGAGCAAGAGCTTGGACTCTTTACCCTTTGTCCTCTGAGCACCACAGGAGCACAGTGATTTCCAGATGAGTATATACAAACCGCAGCCTAAACTAGGAAGATGGACAACTGGTCAACTACTTGCCCAGACTGAACAGACTAAGTCTAGTGTAGACAGCTTGTCAGTCTCTGATCTTTGGAAATGGATGAGCTGTGGTGGGAACAGGTGCCTACAGATGACCACTGTCCACGCATACAAACACATAAAATATGCCAAGGCCTCTGGTCTTCTGTTGGACCACAGTAGGTATTTTTGCTATGGATCTTCCTAATAAACATAGATGACTTCTGTTTTGTTTTCCTTTTAGTGAGTTAATCCCTCTGAGAACTTTATTAATTGAGAAATGCCAAGCAATAGGACTTTACCATGGCAGTCCCTGTAAAGAACCCTGCAGAGTGGAATAGCACAGGGAGGCAACTTGTTATCAATGAGAGGTCACACAGAAGCAAGTATTTCTAAGAAAAACCTTTTGAAACCATTTCATAAACAATACTGGCACTTTTAAAAAAGTCATGACATTTAACTGACATATAAAGAGGAAATGTAAAAGTGCCTCTGAATTGTTTATTCTATACATATTTCCAAGTCATAAGCTCCTGTCACATTCTTTTCCTTGTCCTTGGAAGAAGTTGTAGATAAAATCGATCAGGTTATTGACATATTTTAGTACAATGAATGATTAAATTTTTCTTAATAGTTTATGTACTTGTGTATATATAGATATATATTTCATTATTTAACTTTTTAGGCAAATGCAAAAATGACTTGCATATTATTTGCATATAATTACATAAATAATAATAGTAATAATAAGTATGATCTTGAGAAGACTGAACTAAAATATTAAGGAAGAAAACGTTCTTTTTTTGTTGTTTTTTCTTGGCCACAGTGAAAATTGTCAGATAGGAAGCTCTTTGCTGCTATTTTGGAAGTGCAGCCCACAGGTAGAATGATTAGGTCTTCTTTCCATTCTTGAAAGGTTGAGATTTTGCTGACGTACTTAAAAAAGTAGTATTGAAAAAAAATCTCATCTAATGCCTTATTTTTCTGCCATTGGACTAGAATTATGATAATGGAATTGTTTTGAAAATATGTAGTAAATTTCTGGAACATAGCTATAATATTTTAAATATTGTGAGTTGTATCATTAAATTACTTAAAATATTCAAACATGGGTATTTTAAGTAATCAGTAGACTCTTCATTTGAACCCCACAGACCTAAGGTCTAATTTGAGAGGAAGAAATAGTACAAAACATAGCCTCCTTTGGACTGGAGTCTGGGTTCCTGTTGGCAGGCTCTAACTCTGAAGTGGACTGAGTTATCAGCTGCATGGTTCATGAATCCAGACCTGGAGCAGCAGTGTTTTATTCTCATTGGTCAGGTGGTCATTGTGTGGCAAAGACGCTGGTGGGTTTGTTTCTGTTCCAACTTAAGTATGAGAGACCAGGGCTGCAATGATTCCTCATACATTGAACATACAGGGATTGGAAGCATGTGATATTTTTAGAACCCAATTTCAAAAGCGGTGCAGACTATTACAAATACCCATGGGGATGTATGTCTGCCGTTCCAGCCACCAGGCACATCTTAGAAGGAAGGAAGAAAGATATCCTATGTAGTTTTGTTGCTGCCCCTTGTAGGATCCAACTGTCCAGGTAGCTGAAGGCTTGCTTTTCATGTAGTTCACATGCTTGTTAGAAACACACACATGCTCATACATGCACAAGTAGTTTTCCGAAGGATTTTATCACCTGTTTGTTTTGCAGTTAGACACAAGTTTCAGATTGCTGCTTGTTAAAAAGGAAAACTCTTGGGCTGGAGAGATGGCTCAGCGTTTAAGAGCACTGGCTGCTCTTCCAGAGGTCATGAGTTCAATTCCCAGCAACCACATGGTGGCTCACAACCATCCATAATGAAATCTGGTGCCCTCTTCTGGCCTGCAGATATACCTGCAGACAGAACACTGTATACATAATAAATAAATCTTTAAAAAAAAAAAAGGAAAACTCTTTCCAATTTGGATTATTAAACAATGGAACTTGCTGCGTTTTGAGAAAGTGGACTTGACATTTCCTGAAGTGTTCTGAAATGGTGACTAGAGAGTCTGCTCAGCAGGTCGCACTCTTAAACAGGAGTTGTCTGGATAACCATGTGCTCCCCAAGAGAACTGATCCAGGACTTGCAAGACTAAGTAAAGTCCCTGTCACGCAGCATGAAAGACTGTGTTCATATCCCCAGCGCTCAGTAGCAGCCAACCGTGGTGACATATGCCTGTGGTTGGATTACTGGAGCTGATCTAGCCCGCCGGAGAGCTTCAAGTTCAGTGAAACCTGTTTTCAGAAAACCAGGTAGAAAGCAATCAAGAAAGACACTTTGAATTGATTTACTGGCGTCTGCATGAGCACACATGCTTGTACACAGAACCACAAGTATATATTCATACATCCTACAGGCTCATGCATGCACAAGTAGTTTTCTGAAGGATTTTTATCACCTGTTTGTTTTGCATTTAGACACATAATATTTTGTATTAAAACTATCACAAGAAACTAGTAATCATAGAAAGGAATGCAATTATTGCACATACTGCTTCTTAATATAATGCTTATTATTCTATAAAATATATGATAAAATCCTATGATCATCTGTTGCTATGGACGTACAGTAATTGGTTTATTATGAGGAAAGCTGGAGAACTATTTTTTGATAAATTATACTCATCTCTGTTAGTTGAAGTATATTCAATTAAATATCCATTAACAGGATAAAATTAACGGCACTCTAATGTCTTGTTATTTTTTTCCCTCTGTATTTTAAAATATACTGAAATTAAGACTCAGCCTACTGAGCCTCCAGTAACTACAAATAAGCTATACTTAAAATATCTTGAATGCGCTTATTTTTCCATAGGATTTATGTGGTTTGTTGTAATTTTGTGTGTGCTTTGCTGCAAGTGTGTGAGTGTGTATTCTGTGATGTACATGTGGAGGCCTGAGGACAATTATCAGGTGTCAGCTTTCGCCTTTCCACTTTCCTTTGGGACAAGCCCTCTTTGCGGGAGCCTCAGGGCTGCCTAGCCCCAAAGCTCGGAAGACTCTCCTGTCTCTGCTTTGCATATCCCTTAAGAGCTCTGGGATTACAAATACTGTTGTTCCTGGCTCCAGCTTTTATGTGGGCTCCAGAGATTCCAGACTGTGTCATCAAAAGAATAATACTGTACCTCCCCAAGCTGTCTCCCCACCTGGAGTTTATTGTCTTTCTCCTTGTTGCCTGTCCCTCTGAATTGATACAGGAACATCTGCATCCAAACTAGTGGAACATTTGGTCATGGTGGGGTGGCGGAGTAGATGGGTAATTTATGAAAGAGGAGCAGACTCAGAAGTCTGGTAATCATCGTTTTCTAAAGGCCTGAAATTCTGGTATAACAAGCACCCAAGGATAATGCCTGAGGGATTGTAGGGAACATCAGCCAACTCTTCTTTTCTAGAATCCGTAATTATAGAGCTAAGTGATACCAGTGTTTTCAGAAGCATGTCATCTGGAGGGAAACATAGAAGTCATTGGGTTTGGGAGATGGAGAGGTGGCTCAGCGGTTAAGAGTACTGGCTGCTCTTCCAGAGGACTTGGGTTCAATTCTCAGCACCCACAAAGCAGCTCACAGCTGTCTGTAACTCTAAGATCTGACACCATCACACAGACATACATGCAGAGAAATCACCAGTGCACATAAAATAAAAATAAATAATTTTTTAGAATGCAACTTGAAAAGCCATGGTGGATTGATGGGGGTGGGGAGGGTGTTCCCCTTTTCTGAGGAGAAGAGGAGGTGGGGGAAGAGAGTGGGAGGGTGGGAACAGGTGGAGGGGGGGGAGAGTGCCATCAGGATGTAAAATGAATTTAAAAAAGAGACCACTGGCTCTTTTTCTCCCAGGCAAGACTCAATGGCAGTCCTACCATGAGTCTCAATAGCTAGTAAGGCTGACTTTTGAAAGTGAAGCTGTAACTAACTGGGAGGAACTGCTTTTTCTGTGCCAGGCTTTTAATGCAGCCCCAGAACTGCCTCATTTATATGGTTAATGAGAAGGTGGCTGATCAGCATGGCTCAGCTCTCTAGGCCTTTCCAGCCTTCCCACCCTTCCCATATTTACTGGAGGTCTGGACCTGACTTCAAGCACTAAGGGGATGGGAAAGTGTAGCCTACTTGCCTGGCTGTTCCTTACCCAGTCCTCAGCCTGCTGCCGCCCCTTTCACACTCAGAGTGAGATCCTGCCAGTGTGAACATGGTCTGACTATAGGAACTCTCACTTTCCTGCTGGCCTCATCTGTGTGGCTTAGGATAGACAGATGGGAATTATACATAACTCATTGGCCATTATTCTCAAGCCGTGGCCATTGGGCAGGTCAGAGAAGTTTTGTTAGCAAGAGTCAGCTTCCAGTAGTGACAGTAGTCGCTTGCATGCAAGCAGGGGCTTTCTAAAGAGGAGCAAGGGGATACAATGTGGTTTTGTTTTGTGGACCGTTTGGTTTCTCACCCTTCCCTCAGCCATTGCCATAACAACTCTGGATTTTTTTTTTTTTTTTTGGAGTAGTTCTGGTCTATAGCTCATGGGCCTGTCAGCCGTGCTTTTGACTGCTGATGGATGTTATCAATATAATATCTTTAGCATCTATAAGTTTAAGTATAAAGGTGACTGAAGACCCAATCTTGGGAGCAGTTATAAGGGAGCCTGCCTGAGTGGTTTGCTTTGTAACCTCATGAAAGTAGGGTTTCACACTGAGGGAATGATATCTTGGTAAAGCAATACATTATAATAGTTTGTTTTCAGCTTTCAGGTGGATGGTGGTTTTAATGTTCTTTCATTTGTGGATAAGTAATGTGAAAAAGCTCAGGAGGGCCGGGCAGTGGTGGCGCACGCCTTTAATGCCAACACTTGGGAGGCAGAGGCAGGCGGATCTTTGCGAGTTCGAGGCCAGCCTGGTCTACAAAGTGAGTCCAGGACAGCCAGGGCTACACAGAGAAACCCTGTCTCGAAAAAACCAAAAAAAAAAAAAAAATGCTCAGGAGGAATGCAATCCTGTGGTGGTTTCTGGTTAATAATTTTATCACTATTTCAAACTTACCCACTTGATCATGACCATAGAGAAAGTAGAGCCATTCACAGGCACCCCTGAGGCTTTCAGAGAGTCCCATCTTCCCCTCACATCTGTGCTCATCTTGGAAGAAGAGGGCTTTGTGAGCAATCAAATGGAATGGGCCCAGCTGTCTAGCAAGGAAGAACAGACATGGTTTTAAGATTGATTCATTCTTTATCCTCTTCTTTCTCTGCCCTTCCCTCTCCCTTCCTGTCTTCCTCTCTCTTTTCTTACAAGGTTTCATATAACCCTTGCTCACTTGGAATTTACTATGTAGTCAAGGATAACCTTGAAGTCCTAAGCTTGCCTCTACCTCTGACTTCTGAGATTACAGGTACAGGCTACCATACCTTGTATCTGCAGTACCGGGGTCAAATTCATGGCTTCTTTCATGTTTGACTCCACCAAGTGAGCCCCAAGCCCCTGAGACTGGAGAAAGCTGGTGAGAAAAAATGACAGGTAACTCCCTTCGAAGCTCCAAACACCCAGGGCCATGGTGAACTCTGCTGCCAAGATGGGCTCTCATCGCTCTCCTGAGTTGCCCTATAATGAATAATGTGTCTCTGATTCTTTACTGCACAAATTATAAACCTGAATAGTATTCTTTAATAACATTGCTTGCATTTTAATCTCAAGATGTGATTCAAATATAATTTAAACACTCTTATTTAGTAGGAGCAATGCTGGGAAGTTTTTACTTTGTGTAGGATCACTAGAGGGTTCCACTAGAAATTCTGGGCACCAGTCTCTCCCATCTTCCCCAGAAACCTCCCTTGAGTCTGCTGTTGACCGAAAGTCAGTGGTCCTCTACACATGCATCAGGAGCATCTATCTACCTGATACCCCAATAGGTACCAGACAGAGCACCGTGGGACGGACTGGCATTAAAAATGGGGCTTGGGAGATGCTCACTATGAGGATCGGATCTCCAGTACTCACATAGATGAAGGGTGGACATGGTAGCCCACTTTAATTCCAGCACTTAGGCAGCAGAGTTAGAGAATTCCCATGGCAAGCTGGACTAGCTGAATCAGCCATCAAGTGAGAGACCAAAACCCAGTATGTAAGATGGAAAGTGTTAGGGATCGCACCTAATGACGTTCTCCAGCCTCCACATGCATGTGCCCACATAGTCATATGCACTCTATGCACACATCCCCATTCAAAGCTGACAGACAGATGGGCACTTGGGTATTGATGTGCATAGCTTTGGAATTCTAATGCTCTTTCAGTGCTTTTGTCTCAGGTGTGGCTGTTACTCACAGGGATTGTAGATGTGAAGTATTCATCAGAACCTAGAACTCAGTATTACTGAGTTACGTTTGTGTCATCCTTTAGAGATTTGAAGTTTACAGGGTCCTGGCTCATGCGTAAATGGGTACAACTGCAGACATATGCCATTCCCAGTCTAATGTGGAAGACCAACCATGGAAGTCTGAGTTTGATTATTATTGACAATCATAATTGACAGGGTAGTGCCAGATATTTTTTCACATACTTCAGGTAAACCTAACTTGGATTTAGAAAGCGTGAAGGGCAGGATCCCAAGGTTTCAGAAACCAATTTGAACTTCAGGTTGTAATTGAGAATGAACTATCTTTCATGTTTCCAAAAACCAACCTGTACCTTTTCACATGAATCTTCTACCTCACTCTTCCATTCTTTCTGTTGCCTAGACACACCAAGAACTCGAGACATGAGTTCTTGAGACATCTGGAGTCCATGCTGAGACACTGTGTCTGTCACAAACCTCAGGGCAAAAACAGGGTCCAAACTGGCCTCTTCTCCTTGCTTGGGTCTGTACCTGGGCATTGCTCATTTTGCAGCCCTTTCTCCCCATGGTTAGGAATGGAAGCACACCTCCTGTTTAATGTCACTGTACCCTTGGCTTTCTACACAGTCTGACACCTACATTGGCTATGACAAAGGTCTGTTGAATTCAGCAAAGAAGCAACAAGAGTTTTAAAAACTGGAGTTCAAGATTCACTTACAGGCCCCTACCTGGGACATGATCTCTTTGTATCTGTAGTTCTGAATTTAAATCTCATTCTTTCAAACCTGTGTTAGCATATTGTGCATGCGGTGAATGGCTGGCCAATTCCTAATGGCTCACCAATTCCTTTACCATTCAGTGCCAGTATGAGGGTTTTAAATATTCCTCAAGTATTATAAGAGTAGTTGGTACATGTAGCACCACAGCCATTTGCCTCTTTAAAAAATTGCTGAACTCTATGCAGTAGTTGGTTGTTTTTATGAATCTGTTGTGAAATCCTGGTGACTTTTCATTTCTTCCCACATCTTGCATAATAAATGTTTATTGAATTGAAATCAATACAATATTGAGTAATATATTATAGCACTATTTATTCACACAGTAACTGTGTAGATTGTTCTAAAATGTTGAAGTCTGAGGTCAGTTGATTTAGGTAGATGTCTTGAGTTTATTTAAACTAAAGCAAGTTGGGATTTCAGCTTCAAGTCTTATGAGAGAATTAAACCCTCGTCTTTTGTTGCTTTTCAACTTGTTTTGCAACTCAGTTCTTAGAGGAGTACTTTGAAAGGAAACTTAAATTTTAAATTGACAAGGCAGACAGACCCTGGGCCTTGAATTTTGAAATAAGAAGATGGTGGTGGCCTGTTTTTGAAATCTCTGCTCAGTTTAGGCATATATTCCAAGAAGGGTTTGTACTTATAACCATTTGCTTTTAAGAGCAGTGGTTGGGCCACTCTACAAATTCTGGAACTAAAGCCAGTGTCCAGTATAGGAGACCCCACTTTAGAAAGCAAGAGCAGGTCCGTTGACCTCTGACTGTCCCAGCACACTGAGAAAGTGAGGCATACCATACTTTCGAGGTTTCCTAGAAACTGAACCAACAACAAGGAATTTTGGGAGAGAGAGGGGGTGATATGTTTAGGGATATGGGGCTAGATACCAAATGAAAGGAAAACAGCTGCTGCTTCCTTTTTTGTTATTATTGTCTAAATTGTAATTTACATATCTGTATATTTTATATAATTAAAAACAAGGGATGGTTTTGCAGCAAAAGAGAAATATTAGGAGGAAAAAAAACTGAAGAGCAAAACAAGCTACTTGCTCTCTTGGCCTCTCTGACCAGTGGTTCTGCTGGGATCCCTTTGTTCACATCATTCATACCTGTCTTACTTAGATGCAATGGTTAAAGTTGCCGAGTTTTTGTGGAGGTGCCATGGGAGATGCTTTGCTGTACCCCACCATCCCTTCCTCACCATGGGAGATGCTCTACTGT
>CAJQZJ010034361.1:980642-997857 GCA_907164525.1 Lophiomys imhausi
TACCCCACATCCCTTCCTCACCATGGGAGATGCTCTGCTGTACCCCATTATCCCTTCCTCACCATGGGAGATGCTCTACTTACCCCACCGTCCCTTCCTCACTATGGGAGATGCTCTACTGTACCCCACTGTCCCTTCCTCAGAGCAGCCCTTGAAATTCGCAGGTGCTGCTGTCTCAGGTCACTTCACTAGCAGAGGCCAGGTACAAACCTAGGCTTCTGTAAGGATAGAACTGTATTCTTCAAGTCAACTTTGAATCTTTGAGGAGAAATTGTAGGTTGGAGAGAGGTCCTCATTTTGCTGGGACCAAAGGGATATGCTCAGTGCCTAGCATCTGAAATGACACCTCGAAGTGACAGGAGCTTGCGTCAGTCTTTGAGGCCTTGTTTTTGTGTCTGTGTCCCCATCCTGAAACCACTAGCTGCTTGCAAATGGACTGCATCTACTGATCTCTGCATAGCAATGTTTGGGGGTAGTATTGTCCCAATAAGCAGGAAGTATTTAATGTTCAACTCTGTGTCTTACTTTCAGTGGTTATATGCATAATGGTTTATCATTTATTATTATTACTATTTATTATTGTTATATACAGGATGGTTTATTATTATTATTTTATTTTTGCAGTAATATGCATGCACATACTAGTTATTTTTAGTTTCTTGGCATTTACCCAGTCACTGTGTTATCTGAGGCTGCTCTGAGGAGGGATGGTGGGGTACATCAGAGGGTACCACTACCTCTGTCTCGTTCTAGAGCACCTCATGACTCCAGAAGGGACGCTCTCCCCACTGGGCAGGTGTTCTCTAACCCTCCATCCATTCCTCTGCTCCCTTTGCTCTGCCTGGCAGTCACCAATCAGTTCTGCCCCTGAGGATTAATCATTAGTGCTATTGTTATTACTTATGTCCTTGGGGTCAAACTCAGAGCCTCCCACATGGTCAGCAAGCAGTCACCCACTGAACTACAACCGCTGCCCTTCTATGGATTGATTTTCTTCCTAATGTTTCATGTGATTTGAATCGCATGTAGTATGACGGTGGTGACTCTAATGTAATGTGTCAGAGGTTCATGCACTCATGGAGTGTCAGTGCTGTGGTCCGTTTCACAGATAATACTATTGCATAGTTTGTGCACAGCGCATTTTACTGGCCTGTTCGCCCCTAGCAGATATTTTGGTTGTGACTCCTGTGAACAGTGTGACTGTGAACTTACCCATGCACGTATCTATTCAAGGGCCTGCTTTAGTTCTTTTGAGATATATAATTGATAGTGGAATCCATAAACATGTTAGCCAGCTCGGACTGGCTTGGAACTCACTGTGTAAACCAAGTCAGCCTCAAATAGACTCAATTCCATAAGCTAGGACTGTGTTTATCTTTATGAGGGACTGCAGTTTTCCAGCTCTCCGATCTTCAACTCCTCCAGCAGTATAGAAAGTTCTAGTTTCTCCCTATCCTGCCCGACACATACCTTCTCCACCCCCTCTGTATTTAAAATAGCTCTGTGTTGGGTGTCATGAGGCAATCCATTGTGGTTTGATTCTTGTCCCCTCCTGACTTAATGTTAGACTGTTTTCAGGTGCTGCTTGTGACTCTTAATATATTTTTCTGAGAAATGTCTGTCTTTAAATTAGGTGGGTTTTGTTGTTGTTGTTGTTATTGAAGGGTAAGAATTCTTTATGTTCTAGATAGAAGTCTCTTATCAGATGGGATTTGCACTTGGTCCTTTCTACAATTTTTAATTTTCTTAATGCACAAAGGTTTTAATTTTGATGTAGTTCAGTTTTTCTTCCATTCCTTTACTTGTGGTATTATGTCTGACTCGTTTACCTAGTACATTGTCACGAAGACTTAAGTTCCATTTTCTTCCTTGAATGTATTTAGCTCTATGACCAGTTTTGAGTTAATCATTATATATGATCTCACAGAGATGCCCACGTTTATTCTTCTTGCCTCTTTGGGGGTCCCTAGATTGTTTTCTTTTTAGGCAGTCCTTCTAGGTAGCTCTGCTTGGCTGGAAAGCGCTGGGTACAGTGAGATGGTCTCATGCTTGCAGTAGTCCAGCCAACCTCCCTCTGCCTCAACACAAGTGCTGGGTTATAGGCATTGGCATGCCTGGGTATATGATCCTGGACTTTTTTTTACATTTAAATTTTGGGTTACTTTTTAAATTAGCACACAAACCAACACATTTCCTTAAGACATTTTTATTATACTGCCCTGTTCTCTTAGTTAAAGTTACTATTACTGTGACAAAACACCATGACCAAAAGCAAATTGGGGAGAAAAGGATGCATTTGGCTTATACTTCCACATCTTAGTCCATCATTGGAGGAAGTCAGGACAGGAACCCAAACAGGGCAGAAACCTGGAAGCAGGAGCTGATGCAGAGGCCATGGAGGGGTGCCTCTTACTGGCTTGCTCCCCGTGGCTTGCTTGGTCTGCTTTCTTACAGAACTCTGGACCGCAGCCCGGGGATGGCACCACTCACAATGTACAGGACCATCATCAATCACTAATTAAGAAAATGCCCAACAGACTTGTCTACAGCCCATTCTTATGGAGGCATTTTCTCAATTGAAGCTCCCTCCTCGCCAGTGACTCTAGTTTGTGTCAAGTTAACATAAAATTAACCAGCACAGTTTTGGGTTTTAGGTAATTCCAGTTGTAGTCAAGTTGACAACCAAGAGTGACCATCTTTGTATGTCTCCTTCACTTGCCCTCTCTTCTGTCTCCAGTATGCCTGCTTCTGCTTTTGCAGTTTATGTTCTGCAACATCCATGGTCCCCATCCTGAGGCCTCTTTCCCCCTTCTCTTGGTTTCCTTTCTAGTTTCATTACTTATACCCACACTCAGTTTGGAAAGATGTATTTATGTACGCATGGATAGATAGATAGATAGACACCAATGTTAGAATATAGGGGTTGCATATGAGAGAGAACACACAGTGTTTGTCTATTTGAAGATACGTTGCCTCATATAATATAAGATTTTCCAATTCCATCTATTTTCCTGAATATTCCATAATTTTTCTTTACAAATGAATGAAATTCCTTATGTATTTTGTACTACATGGTCCCTAAAATATTAAAGGGAATTAAATTCATTCTGTAGATCACTTGGGATATTATTGCCATGTTAGTAATAGTAAATCTTCCATTCTGTCTTCATGTTTGTCTGTCTTTAATTAGTTCAGCGTGTTGTGTAGTTCCAGTGCTCAAATCTTTAACTCCCATTATTAAATTCATTCCTGGGGACCTTATTCTTTTAGGTAGTGTTACAAATAGAATTATCTTCCATTGTAGGGTTATTTTTGGGGACTCTTTTTAAACATCAAGCTACTTCTATTTTGACCATTTATTATGATAATTACTTTCCCTTGGAGTATCTGTTAGCCTCCTGGCTGTGGCCTTATCTGAAGACTCTCCCCCTTCAAGAAGAAATTTTTATTTATTTATTTATTTTGCCTTTAGCTATTTAGAAAGACTCAAGGGCTACTTTCGTCATATGTATTGGGTCTTTTCACCCTGGTTGTCTTTCCTTGTTAGCTTCCTTTGATCTAAGTTGGTGTCTCAACCTTCTTAAATACCTTTATGAATAAGGCAGTGCTTAAGTTAACCAAGGGAGAGTGTGATCTATGACACTAAACACTATTACTATTAAATAGTCAAAGTACAACCATGAGTTGTTTACTACTTGTTTATGGTGACTACTCAACTTAAAATGGCAAAATCTTACATAGTGTGACTAGTTTATTTATAACCTGTCTGTTTCTGAGGCTGATTTGAATGATGATTTGTCCTAGAGTTCCTTAGATTTCTCAATGTCATTAAGACATTAACCTCCAGTCAGTATAGCTACGTTTACTTACATTAGAGGTGAAGCTTCTGAAGACAGCATCAGGCAAGCATTGTCTAGTCTCTTGAGTTGAGAGATCCTTAGTCACAAGACAGAGAGGCAAAGGGTAAGGCAGATTGTGTTGTGGGGCATCCACCAGAGGAGACTGGTTGGATATGGGGTTAAGGCAAAATAAAGTCTTTATTAGCTGCCTGGCAGCTGTACTGGGTATTCGAACCTTTCTCAGGGTGAGCTTTTAAGCACAAAATTCATGTCCTGGCTTCACATACTTCAGTTAACAAGAACGGTTAAGCAGAACGACACAAGCCAAAAAGTAAGGTTAGAGACTTTCCCAGAACTATGGACTTTGATGGACTAGGCCTTTGTGTTAGCGTTGGCAGGTGTTACCATCTGCATACTTAGTTTTACAGCCTGAATGGCATTTTCATCATGGAGTTAATTGTGCTTAAGGTTTGGGGGCCTGTAACAGACCGGCCTTCAGCCTTTGAGGGTAGCTCTGGAGCTCTCCATGGTTGTGCAGCTCATAAAGGAATGGTAGCGCTAGACTCCTTCTTCAGTGTCTGTGATACCTATGGGTAGTTAAGCTGTTCTCTATCTTTTCTGGATCAGGTTTGCTATAAGTAAGTTGAAATTCTTTAATAAATGATAGCTGCCATTGAAGCTCTCCGATGGTGTCGTTCTTTGGTGAAATTAGATGCTATCATGGTTAGAAACCAATCTGAGAGTTCATGATAGTGAAACTAAAAAGAATTCTTGGTACTGAAAGTCACAGCCCAACCTTGAAATCTGTCAGATTTCCCAAAGGAGTTGTTTGTTTGTTAATTCTTTCTGCTTGGGTTTGGTTTTTGTTGTTTGTTTGTTTTTTAATGTAGCTACTTGACTCAATACACATTCTGTTCCAGTTCTAGAAGCTTTACCCGTGACGGTTTTCACTTGTCTGCATAATAGTTTCTGTTTTCCTAGCCAGACTTCTTAGGTCTTATAAACAAACAAAGCCTCGCTGTATTGTGTAAGCATCTGTCTTAATTTATGTTGTGTATACACTTCTATGTGTTAACATAGACCCGCCTGTTTATAACCAGTGTATTTAAGTAAATCTTCAGACACTTTACAAGATTGTTTCAATATATTTGAAGTCTCATAGGTTAATGGTTTCCCAATATAGGCAAGGAACAAATCTATTTGTGTGAAAGACATTCCCCCCACTCTGAATTAAGCCAATGTTGATGGCTTGAATTACTCCTCCCCCAGTATCCCTTAAGGTTTTGTGTTTGGTGAGGTTGCATATAAAACAGAGAGAACTCCATCTCTAGATGGTGAAGAAGGGAAACCAGGTTTCTTAGGAAAGGATGGCTGCAGCGAGAGCACTCTCAAATGCAGAAGAGCAGGCACAGGTGGTCGGCTCACTCACTGGGAGACTAATTGAGAAACGCGGCGGCTTGCCCACACTGCCGCTGTGCAGGAGGCTTGTTTCCTTAGCTTGTAAACTCCCGAGAGCCTGTGGGAGCCAGGGTTACTTTAGGAGCTAGAGCAACCTTGAGGTTCCACAGCACAGCTGAGTTTCAGAAGCCATCACCATGTATCTGAAATGGCTTTGAGAGTGGTGATAGAAGGAAGAGAGAGCAAGCATGTGGAGTCAGTTAGCAGGTCTCGAAATCAAGGCCAGGAAGGGAGCATTTCTGTCTGTACATCATTTGCTTGCCCTACACTCCTTAAAGCATTTTACATTAGTGGCTTTAGCAGACTTTAGTGTCATACTTGGAGTTAAACTATCAGCTTGGTATACATTTTGGTAATTAAAAAGCTATACTTTATTGACTCCATGCACTGTGAAATACTTGAAACTTTACATGCTAAGGAAGAGTTCCCCACTATTAAGTAAATAGTGTGCATTGTGTACACTTGTTGACTTTACGCATTAGAAGGGCATATGGTATTTAAAAAGTTATTCCTCGCAGCATAATTATAATAAAAAAGAGAATGCAACAAATAGCAGTCAGGAAGAGTGAGTGCTGGGGCTGGAGGGGTGGCTCGGTGGTTCAGAGCACTGGCTGGTCTTCCAGGGTACCTGGGTTCAAGTCCTAGTATCTTCATGGTAGCTAACAACGACCTGTAACTTCAGACCTAGGAGGTCAGGCTCTCTCTCCTTGGGTACACCTAATATACAGACACAGATGTAGGCAAAACATCTATATCCATAAAATAAAAAAGGTGTTAAAATTATCAAAAGCATTATAGAATAATGACGAGATACTTGCTCATTATGTAACTGCTGCTTTTACAGGCACTAATGAATTTAGTATTTAAGCCTGACCTTATGAAGTAGGCACTTTTGGTTTCACTTACAATGGTTGAGAAGTGAGGCTCTGAGAGACTGAATGAGTTCCTTGTTCAAGGGCACACAGAGGTCTGAGACCAGGGTGGGGCAGGCTCCGAGCACCTGTTCTGTGCAGCCAAGTGCATTGATTTTTGGATTTCAAAAATAGTGCAGTTCTTTTTAAGTGAATCAATTCAAATAAGGATCTAAAGGAAATGCCTGTATGTCTGTGGGTGTGTGAAGGATACTGAAGCTGATGAGGAACATGGACTTGGAAATCCACACCTTTAGTGGTTGGCATATAAGTTTAATTCTACTTAAAAATAAATTGGTGTCATGCAATGATCCATTGTTTTCGTAAGGGGAGCACGGTGGAAATCGAACTCAGGCTCTTGCAAGTGCAAAGCCCTGTGCTCAACCACTGAGACTTGATGCATACCATCGCGCTCTGTTTGCTTTTGATTACAGACACACAGGAGACCCCTGGGTTTGTGAGTGTAGACATGGTCAGAGAATTCAATGACTTGATGTGCTATCCGTGACCTTGCAGTAAGCTCTCATTTGGAATTTTCCTTGATGCCCTGCACCCTTTCTGTGCTTCTGCTGTTTTCCCCTACACTTTGAGACCTGCTCGGGCTCATGCTGATCCTCCCCACCCCACTGGGTCCTCTCCGATCATGGCTGCAACACTGTGATGGGAAAGGTACCCTGTGCTCGCTCCCTTGTAAATCCAGTGGCTCGGTGGCAGGGCCTGTCTTCTTTTGCCAAGTATGGTGGCTTGTTTCTCTTGAGTTTTCTTTCAGCTGGGCAGTTTTCACTGCCAGCAACAAGCACCCACCAGGAGAAAGCAAATGAACAGCACCCTGCCTGGAGCCACAAAGTGGCATCTCATAGTGAAACCCATAGCTCTGGGCTGACATTTGGGGGTGGGTTGCTAACCCTATATGAGATCTAGCCAAGCAAGGTAAGTTCTAAAGTTCCTTCACTTGTAGGGAAATTGTTGAATTATAGGAATGGTGTCAAGTTGTTTTTGGTATATATCAGTTAATTTGTGATGAATTATTAACTCAAGCCACATTTTAGGTAACTGTTAACCTTGCCATTCATTAGCTTACCTTAATCATGTGATTGGCATTCATTGGTAGAGTGCTTGTGAATAGCAGCTCGCACAGGGCCCTGGTAGAATCCCCAGCATTGCATAAACCTGGGCATGGGAATTCCAGAGCAGCCTGGGGTACATGACCATATCTCCAAAGTGGGGATGAGGTGCAACAACAAGAACAAATTCATTGAATTAACTCATGCAATTTAATGTTTTACTTTGAAAAGGTAGAAACTAATTCAGGATGAATATTCTTTTTTTTTTTTTCGAGACAGGGTTTCTCTGTTTAACAGCTCTGGCTGTCCTGGACTCGCTTTGTAGACCAGGCTGGCCTCGAACTCGCAAAGATCCGCCTACCTCTGCCTCCCAAGTGCTGGGATTAAAGGCGTGCGCCACCACCGCCCGGCCAGGATGAATATTCTTAATGATGCCTAATTTTAGAAGATGTTCTGCTTTTTTTCTTAATGAGAGACAGACCAAACAGGTGGTTGACTTTGTTATTGTTTATTTATGATACTGGGAATTAAACCTAGGATCTTATACATATTAAGCAAGTGTTCTACCACTGAGCTATTCCCCAAGCCTTCTTTAAATTCCTCAACCTTTTATTTTGAAGTAGGTTTTTTGTTTTTTTTTTAGGTTGCCCAGATAGGCCTTGAACTTGTGGTTCTCTGGCTTTAGCCACTCAGCCGGCTGATATCACAGGACTGCATAACTGGGTCCAGCTCTTTTGGAGTATTTTAAAGATTTTATACTTTTCACATTAATGGTACATTATAGTAAATTATTGAAGCCTATAGGAGACCTTTGAACCTGAAAATGTTCACTTCAAAATTTGTTTATGTATGTGAGTTATTTTTTTAAAGTAGAGTTGAAGTTTGTTAGGAAGTTATTTGAACTATTCTAACACACTTTTTAGAGTCAAGAGGGGAAAAATATTTCTGTTCCATTCTGTTACGCTGGCTTTAAAGAATAGTTTTGGTTCACGAAATTTGTGACTGTAGGGAATTGTTAAATATTAACAGAGTTGGTTATAGCCTTCTTGTTGTTGCTGGTTTTGTATATGTTTTGTTTGTTTCCTTGAGTTGACTAGCCAGGAGATTACCTCACCCTTGGTTTCAAGTAGTTGTGGCGTGTCAGTTATTGAAGAGAGACTAGGCATGTTTAAAAAAAACCCAGTAATTACATCGAGTGATATGTGTGTCTTACCTATTAATATTTTGCTCTCATATCTTTCAGGACCTGCCGAGGTTCCCATGATGTCACCCAATGGGTCCATTCCTCCCATCCATGTGCCTCCAGGTTACATCTCACAGGTATGACAATCGCCTGGGATCTCCCTCCACTCACTAGTACACTCTTATGTTCTAGCAAAATACACTCGAGACTTAACAAACATCTTTCATGAGTTAATTTAGTTACGTTAGCACTAGGATGTTTCTTGTTACTTTCCATTGTGGTGACAAAAACACCGACCAAAACAACCTTGGGAAGAAAAGGTTTATTTCAGCCTAAGCGTTACAGTCAGTCCATTATGGAGTGAAGGGACTAAGGCAGAAGCGTGAAAGCATCCTCCTTACTAGTTTGCTCCCACTTTCACAATTTAGCTACTTTATTTATTCATGGAGGGCCCGCCTGCTTATGTCATGGCACCTCCCACAGTGGGCTGGGCCCTCCTAAAAGTCAGTAATAAGAAATTGTCCCTCAGGCATGCCATAGGCCATCTGATAGAGACTTTTCTTCAGCTGAAACTCTCTTCTCTCAGTGTGTCAGGTTGAGTAAAAATACAACCAGGAAATATTGCTTTCATTTTTATGGTACTGCCTGGTACATCCCAGGTCTTGCAACCTGAAGTGCCAGAATCAGAGAGAGGGAAACAGAAGGACCAGTAGGCTGCCTGGTTCAGTCACACACTTAATATCTGGGTAAATTTCCCCCATGGAACCTTCTGTTTTAGAATTATCCTCCCATCTGTCCTATGACTCAAATATCTCAGGTTGGCATCCAACAGACCACATATACAAGGTGGACTTTAAACTCACTCTTTAGCCAGAATGGCCCTGAGCTCCTGATCTTACCCTCTTGATCCTCTTGCCTCCATCTCTTGAATCCCTTACTTACAGGCATCCTCTATTACATCCAGCTCAAGATAACAGGTTTAAAGGGAAAATTTTACACCTGTGCCTGGATAAGAGGTAGACATTCAGAGTCAGAGGTTTAGGGTGCCTGTGGTGTTTGGGGTGCCTGTGGTCTAGTGGGTATCTGTTTATTTTGAGTTTCTGACCAAGACTTGGCCAATCTTTATACCTCACCATTTCTCACTAATTAAGTAGTTTTCTTCCTTCCTCATTTGTTGGTTGTTCTGCAACTGTAAGGACATTATACATATATTGGGAAAATTTTGAGAAAACTTCACAAGGTCAGGAAAAGAAAATAGCTACAGTTGTACTCAGAGATGATAATCCCTGTTAGTATTTTTGTGTCCTACATATATATACCCCTCCTTTAAAATTTTTTTGTTGGCATATCTATCTATACCTTAAACATACTTAAAAATAAGTAATTTTCCATTAATGTTTTTGGGGGATTTTGTGTTTTGTAGAAAGAAAAAAAATTGGCACCTACTTAGGAAAATTGTTGAAGCTCAGGCAGGAATCAATGAAGATTTATGTTCCTTTGTGCGAAAAACAGCCATTTCTTCACTGTACAAGGCATGTTGCAAACACTATAATTTCATCTTTTTCCACCCTTACTTTCATGTGAGCCAATTTGACATTTTTTGAGTTGCCAGATTGTTGGCCATTTTTCCAACTGTTGTAAATAAATGACTTGCTTTATACAAGCCTTTGTACATAAGAATCACTAGGGGGGAAAAGGGTGCAGAGCAGCCTCTTGACAGGGGAGGGGGGTGGTGAGGAGGAAGGGAAGGGCTGATGGGTGACATTCATGTCACCAGTCACTTAATAGAGGGGAATGTTCCATTCTGTCCCAAGCTCATTTATTTTGAGGAAGTGTTTTGTTCCATTGAACACAATATGGTGAGAACACCATTATGACAGCAAAAATAACACCTCCCTTTATGCTAAAGGCCATTAAGGAATACTAGTTAAAATCGGACACTCTAATGGCGGAGAAGCTGTGCTTAAAAGTGTGCCTTTTCTTGCTAGTGGTATTGCTGTCATTATATTTTAAATGCAGAGTGTTTATTGGGAATCCTGGGAGGGGGAATAAAAAGGAATTTTCTGCCTTAGGATATTAAACTTGTATTATAATTAAAGTAGAAAGGGTAAAAGGAAAACTGCACACTCACGTCCTTGTCAGCTGACAGCTCTGTTAGAGAATGCCCAAAGATCTGGAAGTATATACTAAGAATGGATAATTGTGATGTGGGGTTGAGAAGGAAGAGGAGGAAGCAGGCTGTGAGGCTTGTGGCCACGTGTGTTTGGTAGACGACTTTTCAGGGCTGGGAGTTGAAATTGGCAAGGGCAAGATGCCTGTCACTGAGCCACCTCTTAGCCTCAAGCTCTGCTTCAGGTCTGCTTTAGAGCCCAGGACAGGCTTGAGAGTTTATTAACCTTCAGCAGTAGATCGTATCTTTAGCAAAACGTCTGAGGAAAACAAGTTGTTAATATAAAAAAACAATAGAATGCAAGTGCATCTTCTAGGGCTGGATGAATTTCATACTTCAAAGGAACAAGGAGGGTGGAACCCAGTGAAAAACATCTGGGGAAACTTGTCATTACCAAGAGATCTGAGGAGTACGAAACACAGTTGTTATGCAGTTGTGGGAAGAAAGTGTCTTAGTTAAGGTTCTGTTGCTGTAATGAAAACAAAAATAAGTTGGGGAGGAAAGGGTTTTTCCATATAACTGTACATTATTAAAGGAAGTCAGGACAGGAACTCAGGCAAGGCAAGACCTGGAGGCAGAAACTGATACAGTGGCTATGGAAGGTGATGCTTACTGGCTTGCTTCCTATGTCTTGCTTTCCCTTCTTTCTTACAGAACCCAAAACCACCAGCCCAGGGGTAGTAGTCCAACCCACCATGGGCTGGGCCCTCCCCCCATGATCACTAATTAAGAAAATGCCTTATAGCCAGATTTTTTTTGTTTGTTTATTACTTCAAGTTACATTTCCATCACAGTGTCCTCTTTCCACCCATCCCAGTCCTGCCCTCCCACCCTCCACCCCCTATCCCTTCCATGCCCCTCATTCAGAGTGCAATGTCCCTACATAACAGTCCCCTGCCCCAGTTCAGCAGTCATATGAGGGGCAAGAGCCTCCTCATACACTGGGGGCCTACAAGGCAGCACCACTAGGGCAAAGTGTCTCATTGACAGGTTACAAAGTCTATGTTCCTGTTCCCTTTGGTGCATTGGCTGTAGTATAGATATCCTGTACTCTATGGCTAAAATCTGACTATAAGTGAATAGATGCCATGTGCGTCCTTCTGAGTCTGGGTTAGCTCACTCAAGATGAGCTTCTCTAGTTCCATCCATTTGGCTGCAAATGGAATAATTTCATTGTTTCTGATGGCTGAGTAGTATTCCATTGCTTACAGCCAGATTTTATAGAAGTATTTTCTCAATTGGGGCTCCCTTCTTTCAGATAATGCTAGTTTGTATTTCAAATTGGCAAAGAGTAGCCACCAAAGAAAGAATCATAACATTAAAAATAAAGAGAAGCCCACTTCAGCAGGATGCTTGTCAGGGATACTTAGAACTGGTCAGTTCTGTTTTCTCCCCAATGCCCAATCCTGAAGCACACGTGGGTGTCTTGCTCAGGTCTAGAGTCCACTTCCCCTTAGAGGTATGTCACCTGGTGGATGAGACTATTATCTCTCAGCCTTGCTCACCTTCATGGTGTTCTGTCAACCACATTTCAGCATGGTAAACATTTGTTTCTAGATAATAACTTTTCTTAACTCTGTGTGTGTGTGTGTGTGTGTGTGTGTTTGTGTGTGTGTGTGTGTGTGTGTGTGTGTGTGTGTGTGTGTGTGCCCATCATTTTGCTGTCTGAGATACTCAGAGTTCTTGTTTGTCTGGCAGGTCAGCCTCTCTTTCTGGCCCAGTGGCCCTCCTGTCAGAGGTAACCCTTTAAGAACTGCAAACCAGAAATAGCCATTCTTTTCTTTCAGCCCCAAAGGGTGTTTTGGCCTGTGTCTCTCATAGTACGTTTCATATATCCCCCCGGAGCTGTCATTACTTCATGTGGGTTGTATCTTAATACATAGAATATTGGCTGGCATACAATAGGTTCTTAATGTATAAATGTAATTTGGGGATGGGGAGGTAACTTAGTCGATATGATGCACACCACATAATGTTTTGGTTTGTGACAGACTTCATGTATGATGGTAGTCCTTTAAGACTGTGTCCAGCAGTGATTTTACAGCTGACTTACTTTTATAAGTATCCTCTGTAATGTTCACATAGTACAACCACCTAACAGTGCATTTCTTGGAACACATTCCATTTGTTATGTTATATATCACTGTATAAAAGAGGTTCATCCTTTTAAAGACAAACTAGTACATTCAGTAAATACTTGCATAAAACACACACGTCAGTCATCTGAAGATAGTCTTAGAGAAAGGCCCATAGGCATAGCTAGTGGCAGCCGTGGAATTGTTCTCAGTGACACAGCCTGCATTTATTTAGGTGAGAAAGTCTGCCCCAGAGACCCACGAGCCACTGTGGACTGAGTACCTGGGATCTTATCATTTCTTGTCATTTGACTTGATGGTCTCTGAGGAAGTAGGACTTCACACATTTGGGTTGCGGGTGTGATGCTTTAATTTTGATTAGATTCTGGAATCGAGAAAGATTTGGAAAAAAAAAATTCACCTGACCTTCTCAACTTGAGAGAAAGCGCAAGTGCTACAAAGTTTACCATAGGAAAACAGCCCGTTTGTTATTTTACTCTCTGTTCCGACAAAGCATTTGACAAAAGAACACTCTGCCAGGGGAGGCGAGAAGGCAGGGTCACGTCTGCAGTCAGAAAGTAGAAAGAGATGAATGCCGCTGCCCGGCTCTTTCTCGACTTTTATTCAGCCTGGGACCCCAGCCTGTGAGATGGTGCCACCCACACTCAGGGTATGTCTTCCTACCTTAATTAATGGAATATAGAAACTGCCCCACAGACATGCCAGCCAATGTTTCCATGGTGATCCTGAATCCCTACAAGCAGCTGACAGTCAAGAGTGAGCATCGCAAAGGGAACTTAGTCCTTTCATAGTCACTACTTTCATCTCCTTAACCTACAACATCCAGAGCTATGGGTCTCAGCCTGTGGGTTGTGACCCCTTTTTTGGTGAGGGGGTGTCAAATCTCCCTTTCACCGGGGTCTCCTAAGACCATTGGAAAACACATATTTACACTGCTATTCATAACAGTAGCAAAATTACAGGTATGAAGTAGCAACAGAAATAATTTTATGGTTGGGGTCACCATAACATGAGGAACTGGATTAAAGGACCTCAGCATTAGGAAGGTTGAGATCCACAGCTTCAGGGTGTAGTTACGATCTGACTGGATGAGTGTTATTTGGAAATAGTGTGGCCATCAGTGGAGGCATCTGTTCAGATTTGTGATCACTTCTCACATAACTTTTCCACTTTCTTTTCCTGAGCACGTGGATGTCTACTTGATGTGGTAGCATTGTGGCATTCGTTATAGGCGTTGTAATGAAGACTGTTTTGGAAAATCCAGGGAGTCGGGCAGGGCCTGCCTTGCTCAGTGTGTATCATGCAGACCGAAGAGTTTTCCCTTCATTGTCTATTGACTGTGGTTCTGTGGTCCCCTCCCCGCTTCATTAGCTTTCCAGGTAACTTATGTGTAAAAATGTCTTAAGTGGATGCCCTGAGCCTTGTTTTCCACTTTTCAAACTAATTTATGATAGCTTGTTCTCATGTGATAGGAAGGCTTCATACTATTGACCCAAAGATCTATGGAAAGAGCTAGATGTCCAAGTGGGTGTTGCGTTATTTTGGAAGCTATTCTTCTTCTACAAATTGACTGATGTAATAAAGAAACTGTATAGGTCAAATGAGTATCTTCTTATCTGGATAGCAGAGGTATACCCTGTACCTCTATCCATCCGTTAGGGATGTTAGTTAATGGATCAGTACTCATTGAAATTATATAACCCTTAGCCTGGAGAGAGAAAAGAAGTAAATTGAAATTGCATTTAAATTTGATTTGTAGCCCGGCAATGATGGCTGGTAGGTAACCTGCTTGCCACCAAGCCAGGAAGCCTCTGCTAGATCCTTCGTGATAGGAGGAGACTATCAACTCCTGCCAAGTTGTCCTCTAGTATCCACATATGCACTGTGGTGCATGGGCTTACATGCATGTATGTGTGTACACATGCACACACCAATAAGTAAATGTAATAAAATTTTGATTAAAAATTATTTAGTTATTCTCCATAGTTGTCCAGAAATCAGAAGCTCACGTGGAGAAGCCATGGGCTGGTTAGGTAAAGTGATGGGCTAATGAGCTTTTATCTAAGCATTAGACTGGGCTGCCTCCCTTTTTATAGTCTGTGGATGAACCACTGCATGAGCGGAAGGGAGTGAGTGTAGGGGTTGCCCTCTGTCCTGACCAACTGGGAGGGCTGCCAGTCATAAGAAAGCTGGGCTCTTTCAAACCTTGGGCCTGCTGAAGAAACTGTGCAGGAAGCGCCGAAGCTGCCCTATGGCATTCTGAGTGTGCCTGGGGAGGGAAGGGCACCTGGGTGTGTCCTCTTAACATTATTGGTGGCTTTGTGCCTTTGTCACTTTTCCTTCATGCCCTGTCTTGTATGAGGAACAACTCAACTAGAGAAGTGTGCCTGAAACAGGTCCTTACCACAGCAGAGTGGCTGCAGTTTTCTCCTGTCTATGCCTTCTGTCCATCTCCCTGCCCAGCATTTTCCCTTTTGTATTTCTCTCTTTTGTTTCTCTGATCCAGACATCACAGTATTACAGAATACAGGCTCAGCAGGAGAACACACAGACCCAGGTGGAACCCTATGCCAGCCAGTTATTTATTCAATGTCTCTCTGGTTTGAATACTGTCGTTGCTGTATTTTAACACTGAAGCTCCATAGAGAGGGGGCATTTCCATTACCGTTCATCAGTGGATTGCTACCCAGTTCTCTGAATGGTGCCTGGCATATCACAGGCATTTATCAGCACTTACTGGATGATGGATAGGGTCATTTCTATCTCATAGAGGGAAGGACAGAATCCAAGGGCCTCTTGAGTCCATTCTAATCTGAAACCAGGTGATTCTATTTATTTTGTACCTCACCATGATGTGTAGCTACATCTACAAAGCCACGGCACAGCCGTTTGGCATTTATTATTCTCTTGGTTAGAATGTTCTTACATGCAAGAGCCGTAGTTTATGTTCATGGTAGTATTGAAACACTGCTGCATCCAGAAATGGTTTCGGAATTACTTGTCATACACAGCTCACATTAGATTTGATTTTTATTACAGTATTTCTTTATAAATTAATCACAAAGGTTTTTATTTGCTTTTAGTTGTGTGTACCAGTGTGTCCCTGCTTGTTTGTTTGTGCACTATGTATGTGAAATGCCCACAGGGGACATAGATGGCATCAGGTCTCCTGCGGCTAGAATTACAGATGATTATGAGATGCCGTGTGCGTGTTGGGGATCCAATCCTGGTCCTTTGGAAGAACAGCAAGTGTTCTTAACCACTAAGCCATACTCCAGTTCATTTGATAATTTTTCAAAGGAAAAATATAATTTCTCAACCTTTTAGGTGACAAAAGATGATGAGGTTAGGTGAGTCATGTTCTATAAACTCTTTGATGCTGGTTTCACAAACATACTTCATGATCTGTCCTCACTTTACTATGTGATAGATACTGTCTTGCTATCATCAGAATGGATTTCTTTTAAAAAATCTTTTACATTTACTTATTGTGTACACAATACCTGCACACGTGGCATGAGCCATGGGAGTCAGTTCTCTCCTTAAACTGTTCAGGTCTTAGTGAGGATTAAACTCAGATCCACAGGCTTGGCTGCAGGCTCCTTTAGCTGGCAAGCCATTTCACTGGCCCCCGATGGATTTTTTTTTTTTAATTTATTTTTTATTTCTTCAAGTTACATCTCAATTACAATCCCCTCCCTACTCCCCCCTCCAGTCCCACCCTTCCACCCTCCTCCCCCTCAACCCCCCATCCTCTTCCCTTCTTTTTTTTTTTTTTAGTTTAAGGTATTTCTTTTTCCCCCCAACAGCTCCCCCTTTCAGTCCAAAAAATGGTTCTTTTTCTTATAACTATAAATACAATACAAAACAACAGAAATAAATAGGCCACAATTATAAGAGTTATATGGCTTAGCATACATTCCCAATGTCCAGTCCATATGTATTTGGCACCTGACTTTAACATTCTACTATCTAACCATCTCCATGAGTTTAAAGTTTTGTATCTAACTCAGTTTTCATACTAACTTGCCTCATAATTTTAAAAATATCTTCTTAGATCCAGAACACCCTCTTAATTCCTAAACAACTCAAAATTTAACTATGAGTCTCTAGCTATTTATTCTTCAACCACCTCAGAGACCTGAGAGGGATAAATATATTGATTATATAGGAAGTGCAGGGCCTGCAGCTTCCAAAACTAAGAAATGACAAACCAGTGGCTGCCTGTACAGTTCCCATTTTCTCTCCATACATTACAGCATCAATCCTCTTGCTACCAACCGACATAAACTGTTTAGGATAATTAAGAAACGGAAACTAATAGTCATGAAAACGTGTCATTTTGTTAGTTACTATGACAGTCTATCACAGTTATTTTCTAAGCTACTCAGAAATCAAGTTGCTAAGAGACAAGCAATATTTGCTTATCTAAATATAAGAGATAGAAAGGGCATCTTCAAAAACCTCAAGAGATCTGCAGAATATGGCATTCAA
>CAJQZJ010034361.1:1004461-1014942 GCA_907164525.1 Lophiomys imhausi
TGTGTGTGTGTGTGTGTGTGTGTGTGTGTGTGTTTAACAAGACCCATTCCAACTCTTGGAATCAATTTGATTTTTATTCCTGAAAGTTCTGTTTGGTTGAACCATCTTGACTTTCCTTATGTCTTCTTCGTACAATAGGATTGCTTTAGCTATATGCCTCAGGATTGTTGGGTTAGCAAGGGGATGGACATAGGTAATGGCGACTGGTGACAAGGTTTTGATGATGGTATACACCATGCCATGGCCCGGGAACAAAGGTGTTCTGACTCCCTGCAGGGTGAGGATATTAAAGCACAGCAGCTGTGGATAGTCAACGTACTGGCTGTGTCTTGAAGCCTTTTATATCTTAGTAACATATGTGTCCTAACTTTCAGAGGTTGACTGTTTGCATACTGACTTCTCAGGCTACAAAGTTTCTGGCTAATCCTACACATGATGAAATGATGTATTGACCGTTGTGGAAATCCCAGCTTGGTAACATCACTAGCTGCATTTTAGTCACATTCTGTGCTCTGTCTCCCATTGTCTAACACAGAAAACTCAACTCTAATTCCTTGGTGGACAGGGAACGCAATCGTGACAGCTGGGATGGGCTTGGGAATTTCTCTTAGCCCCCTCCCCCGCCCCAACATGCTCACCCCACCACTTCTGCACGCTCCTCCCAATCTCCCATTAGGTCCCCTTAACTGTTGTCTCTGGGCTTTTCTGTTTTGTTGTTGTTGTTTTAATGGTTCTTTTGGTCATATGCATTCAAACACTTGTGTAAATAGGACACAGGTTCTCCCAGTTAATGTGGGAGAACTTTGTCTTTGGCACAGGACAGCCAAGTATGCAGGGCACCCAGAAGGCCTCACTCGCCTGTCTCACTAGTGCTTTTCCTGTGCCTTCTCTGAAGGCAGAAAACGGGGCACCAGCAGCTGGTCAGCAAGGTGAAGGCCCGGGGTCTTACTGGTGAGGGGCATGCAGCTCCGATGAGACAGGATAATCAGATATGGGTGATGCTGGCCATCAGTTGGCCTTCCTCAGTGGCCAGAGCAAGCCCGCTGGTGTGTATGGAGGAGGAATGGATCACTTACCTGTTTTACTTCATTCTGTTCTTCACAGCAGGAAGGCTTATAGACTTATGGTAAAGGGAACTTGAGTTCAGCCACCCTGCCCTGAGATTCCCCTAGATGCTGTGTTAGCTTACTGAGGCTGAAAAAAAGTACCATAATTGTCTGGCTGTGTAACATTATGTACCTTTCTACCATTCTGGAGGTTAAAAGTCTAAGGGCCAAGATGGCAGAATGTCTTCCAAGGCCTCTGTTTTTGCCCTGTAAATGAGTGTGTTCCTTAGGTCCCTTCACAAGTCTGCCTCTTGCTGTCCTCTCACTCTGGGTTAGAGTCCACCTGCATACATATAGGAGGTGGAGAGGGGGTTGGGGGAGTGTGCAGTGAGGCCCACTGTAGGTGGTTATCTAGGAGCACAGCCACCTTTCCCAGAGTCCCGGGCTTCCCTGGCGATGTGGGAATGAGTGGCATTTCTGTTGAGCTGCAGTTAGGGAGGAATTCTTTGTTCTGATCTCTGAAATCACCCTATTTGGGGTTTTGTAACAGCAGCTTACTAGAACCCAGGTTAATTTCCATTCTCCTTTGAATATTCAGTAGTTAGCAGTAGTATATGTCAGAAAGTCGCCCTTGAATTGAATATGGGATTTGTCTGCCTCCGGACATTGCTGTATTTCATTCACCCCAAAAGGAAATGAATTTATTTTTTCCAGTAGTTTATCTATGGAGATTGAAGGCATGCTTTCTTGCCTTGGGAATTTTGAAATGAATTCTGTCATTTGATTTCTTCTATTAGAATGATCTCTCTCTCTCTCTCTCTCTCTCTCTGTGTGTGTGTGTGTGTGTGTGTGTGTGTGTGTGAATTTTATTAAACAGAGAATACTATTAGCACCATTTCTGAAGTTATATTCTTACTAAATTCCTCAGCCTTGGTTATTCTATAGAGAAACCTGACAATACTTTCCTTATGTAGAGTTCATAACTGGGTTTAATAATTAAAATGTGCCATAATTTTTGTTATAAAACAGCAGTAGGCAAATTATCATTTATGTGTTTTTGTCTTTTTATACTTTAATACTTCATTTTGGGAAGATGAAAGACAGGCCTGGTTTGGGTAAGAGCTGGTTTCTGGAAGTGTCTTATAATATATATACATGTAAATATCTCTCACAATTACCACAGAATAATTCAGAATAACTAGAAAAGGAATTTAAGCAGTTTTTATATACACATTTATTTGTGACTTCATAACAAACAAGATGTTTTTTTTTTTTTTTGGCCAGAAACTTGTATATATAAAAGTAATTTATTCCCTAGATTAAATTTATTTTATTAACTTTTAGGAACAATTTTTTGAGGACAAATGCTCTTATAAAAGTTTTAGGAGCATGCCGGGCGGTGGTGGCGCACGCCTTTAATCCCAGCACTTGGGAGGCAGAGGCAGGCGGATCTTTGTGAGTTCGAGGCCAGCCTGGTCTACAAAGCGAGTCCAGGACAGCCAGAGATATTCAGAGAAACCCTGTCTCGAAAAACCAAAAAAAAAAAAAAAAAAAGTTTTAGGGGTCTGGAGAGATGGCTCAGTGGTTAAGAGCACTGGCTGCTCTTCCAGAGGTCCGGAGTTCAATTCCCAGAAACCACATGGTGGCTGACAACCATCCACCATGTGATCTGATGGCCTCTTCTGCCTGCAGGTGTTCATGCAGATAGAGCATTCATATACATAAAATAAATAAATCTTTTTTAAAAAGTTGTAGGAAGAGTTTTTCAGCCATGTGTGTCATTAATTTTTGTTTCCACCTTTGGAACTTTATTTGTTAAAGTTTTTTTTAATAACTTTAAAAAGTAATATGATTGTAGCAAGTGAAAAATTATAAAATGGCAAGAATAGGTTATCTTAATTACAACTACTACTGTAGAGAGCATCATTCCTGGTAAATTCCCAGTGTCTGCTCTGTTACACCAGTAAGGCCCACATTGCTGCCCCTGGAGGAAAAGTAGAACTTCCAGGAAATCCTTTGCTTCTTTAAACCTTGGGGATTGAATGAATGTCTTAAGAAGTTGGAACACCTGGGATATGCCTTCCTTTTGTCCTAATAGCTGGCAGAAGATAGAGGGAAAAGAGCTGGGTTTTTGCATCACAGATGTAACACATCCATAACATTGATATTGTATTTGTAGGAAGTATGTTCTGGACAAGTGTATCTGTGCTCAGACAGAGGAAGGGAAGTTTCAGTCTGCATGCTTTAAACACTGCTGTACATAGTTTTGTAGATTCCAGCTGCATGTACGTAGGTAGCTTAGTATAATTAACTGGCCACGCCCCAGAAGTGGTTACCTTCATTCAGAACTGTAAGGACAGGACAGGCTGCCTTGAGCTGTGGGAAGAGAATGCTCCAGAACCTTGATTTCAAGGAGTGAGTGGTGAGCTTAATGGAGTTCGCACAGGAAAATTTATGTTAATAATTTGTGTGCGTATGTGTGTGTTTATGCATGTTATAAGTGTGTAAGTGCCCACAGCATTCAAAGACAGCATCGAATCCCTGGAGCTGGAGGTCTGGGCTGTTGTGGGTGCTGGGAAATAAACCTGGATCCCCTGGAAGAGCAGCAAGTGCTCTTAACCATGGCGCCGTCTCTCCAGCATCCTGTTTTCTTAACATAGAGGCTACCCAATGGCTGTTAATTCAAGTCAAAATTAGTTTGTACAATAGAATGTGGACCAAACACACACAGACTTCCCAATGGCTGTTAATTCAAGTCAAAATTAGTTTGTACAGTAGAATGTGGACCAAACACACACAGACTTCCCAATGGCTGTTAATTCAAGTCAAAATTAGTTTGTACAGTAGAATGTGGACCAAACACACACAGACTTCCCAATGGCTGTTAATTCAAGTCAAAATGTGGACCAAACACACACAGACTTGCCATTTTGGCTTTAGCAATGTAGTTTGTTTGTTCTGTTTTTGCTTTTTGTTTTTTTTTTTTCCACGAAACTAAGCATGGGGTATGTTTTGTTGTTAGAGACAATTAAATTAGTTAATTTTGTCCTGTTATCAACCAACCTCCTGACATGCAATGAAAAAGATGTACCTCAATATACAGATTTAATTTCAAGCATTAAAAAGAAAAAGAAACCAAAAAATAAAGCCTGGCAGAATGTGTGCCTCATTGTCTTAAGTAAATGATAGGAGCAGGCTTTGGGGAGCCTGATCCTGGATTCCGAGTTTAAGGGTGTGTTCGTGAGCACGTGTGCATGTATGTCCTGTTTCTCTTTAATTTGACCAGAGCATATCCCTTCCTCTACAACTGAGCTGTACCCCAGCTTCCCGAGTTTACTCTAATGTCTTCTTCCTCACAGCCCCTGACCTACAGTCCATTCCACCAGCTGTGTCAGCACTGCCGCCCTTGGAAGCCCCCATGGCCCTGTGTGGCTCTGTCATTTCCTGCCTTCCCTTTCTGCAGCCCCTCACACCTTTGCTTTTTCATGGTGGTATCTGCTGTGTGGACTGTGTCTTTGCCTGTGTTGTGTCAAGACTGTTTGGGGCTAAAGCAGCACACAGCCCAGACAAGGTGGGCATTAACTGTCACAGTCTTCTGCCATAGTTGCCTTCCTCGAGAGAACTGCTTAGTGGTCAGGAAAGGCACAGGTGAGAGGTTGAGTGGGATTATCTATGCCAGGGTTCTTGGTTGAAATTTGACCATCTTGACTTGAGATTGCTCGAGATCACATTGGTCAGAATCCCCTTCATTTTGTCCACATTCTTAGTCCAGATCAATGATATTTTAGTACACTTCAGTGGCTTTTGATATCCGTGTTCTCTGAGTTTCCTAATATCTGTGGACTTGTGTGTACTAAAGCAGAGTAGAGTAGACGTCAGGTAGATCTAGAAGCCCAGCCCTGGACGTGTTCTTCCATGACCCATAGAATCTCTTTCTGCAGAACCATTGAGTTTAGGGTCATATACAAAGTTACCCTGGCCATCAGTTTAAAAACACATTCAATTCACTTGCCCAGCAAAAATTTTATGACAAATCCAAGATTTACTAGCAAGATAATGTTTTTTTCTAAAATGTTTCATGGAGTCAGAATCATTCAGTTAATGGGGAAGTTACTAAGTCCTTTGTATAACTAACAGGGAAGTTAGAAATGTGGGTGAGCTTCTTAATAGTATACCTTACATCCAATCCTTTTGCTTTCTTCCTTAGGTGATTGAAGACAGTACCGGAGTTCGCCGGGTGGTCGTCACACCCCAGTCTCCTGAGTGTTACCCACCAAGCTATCCCTCAGCCATGTCTCCAACTCATCACCTGCCCCCTTATCTGACTCACCACCCGCACTTCATTCAGAACTCGCACACAGCTTACTACCCACCTGTCACCGTGCCTGGAGATATGCCACCACAGTTTTTTACTCAGCACCATCTTCCCCCCACAATATATAGTGAGCAAGGTGAGTAGGTTGCAGCTGGCATCAAGATTTGTTGAAGCTGGCTACACTCCCAAGAACTTGTGAGCCCTCTGCCTCGCTTGTCGCCTGGGGAATAAGCAAGGTAGAAAAGGCCTAGCTGGTATAAAATTCATGGGAAATTCCTAGCTTCCTCTGTCTTGGATTCTGCCTCATAGGAATCCTTTGACTTCGTGGGTGGGTCACAGCCCTTTCTTGCTTCCACCTCACCAAGAGGAAGGAAGGAATAGGGAAATAGCTCATCTTTCTTTTAGGAGCTAGGCAGCCATCTGCCCTGTGTTCTGATGCCTGTTGATATGTGTTTATGTAACAGGGCCTGAGGCAGAGCTGGGGCCCTTTCTTTCTTTGGCATCATCACTGTCTCCCAGGAGAAGGGAAATTGAAATGATTTGTGCCCCATTTCAAATGTTATGAAGTCTCGATATCCTTTGGGCTTTCCGGAAGATGTATCTTGGCAGAACTCACGAGTCATCTTGCTGCCTCAGTGTGGCCCTCCTGCAGCTGTGTTTAGTTGAGACTGGCCATTTCCTTGGCCACAGTGTCGCTGGTTGGCAGACACATACTTTGGAAGGAAGAGAGTCTCGGAGTTCTCGGCACTGGGTCTCAAAGTTCTGACCTTGGCTTTGGTTTAGTGTGAAGCTCTCGATTATCTGAATGGATGCCCGGAAGCCAGATAATAAGTGAGGTGGAGCTGGGCTTTGCAGACAGCTCCCCTCACTCCGAATTGCAGCTCTTGCTGCTTTACACATTTATTATGTTGGTGTGGAGGAATTCCTTTACACTAGAGACTTTGTTCCCTTTGCGTTCGTTTACCACAACACTACTTCTTAGCAGTTTTCTCCTTTCCGTTTATTTCACATTGCCTTCCCCCCCATTTACAAAAGAGAAATCTGAGTCAGATTTCATATTTCATATTTTAAATGAAATATGCTATTGTAACTAGGAAATAAAGTTTCATTATTTTGTTTGTTTGTTTTGGTAGTCAGAAGAAATTTACCATGCTTTCATAAAAAGGTGTAGGAAGGTCGTAGCAAAACATGAGGTAAATATCACCACATGAGTAATTTATTAATTTGCTCTTTTTTTTTCTTAGTGACATAAGCCAAAAAAAAAAATCAAGCATGGTATGAAGATACTTAGAAAAAAAATTGTAACTAACTTGTTATTTTTTTTCAGACATGGTCTCACTCTGATGCCCAGATTCATCTTAAACTCATAGCAATCCTCCTGCCTCTACCTCCAAGTGTTGAGATTATAAGCATGTACCTCACTCAGTTTAATTCGTGAAAATGTATTTAGTACTTTGTCACAATCCATACTAAATGCTTGAGAATTGGTCAGAGGTCTGGTTGGCTGTGACTGCACTGGCATTCTGCAGATATGGCCCTGACTCACAGTCTGATGATACTCTGTGGCCCGCCTTATTTTAGCAACGGTTCTCTAGAATGCCTGGAAGCTACTCTTGTGTAAGTGGTGGCTTTTACAATCTCAGGCAAGGTGAAAATAGGATTCAAACCATTATTAGAATTGAATAAGCATTGTACGCTCTTCATTTAACAGTACACTTTTATCTAATCTCATTAAAATAACACTGATCAGTAACACACTGAAGTAAAATAATGAAGGTGCCATCTCTAGCTTCAAAGTAAAGATTGTAATAAAACAGAGTCTTCGTAGTCTACACACACCTGTTAATTTTCTTCTCCTGATTTCTCAATGTGTGTACCTAAAGGCAATTAAACATTAACTCCTGGAGCCATGAAAGTTTAGAGAATTGTCACCATGTCTTAAATGGTTCCATGGTGACCACCTTATTTCCTTGGCATCATCACTGTCTGCCAGAAGGGAATAATGTAAGTGTAAGTGTAATGCTGTGTGCTGTGCAGAGCATTTGTTAGCAGCCTGACACATGCTAGTGTAGTTAATTTAAATACATCTTTTCTGAATATGGCTCTACTTGCTTTCTCACATTCTCTAGTTCACCCTGGCCATCTTGTAAAGTTTTAAATAAGGTGTGTGAGCAGAAAGGACATGAATAGAAAGGTTTTGCCTTTGAAGAACTGAAATATTAGTTAAATTATATAGTTTCCTATACTTTCTTGCCCAGCACTGCCTTGTTGTAGGTTGCTCATCCCAGAAATTATGGTTATTCCTCTCTTTTTATGCTCACAAGTACCATAAAGTTTAAATGGTTACAGAAGATTTAAGAAGTCCTATTCCTGAAAAGATGTACGAATGTGCTGCCTATGTTATATGTTGACATCTTTTGTTAATACCTAAATATAATTTTAAAAAATTATTTATTTAACTAATATTGTTTTCTATTAAATAATATTATATATTTTATATTTTATTTAATATTATAAACATTATATAACATTTTTAAAAATTTCTTGGCTGGAGAGTTTTTTCAGTGGTTAGAGCACTTCTTACTCTTTCAGAGGACCAGTGTTTAGTTCCCAGCATCCTCAATGAGGTCCAGTTTCAGGGGATCCAACATTGTCTCCTGACTTCCATGGCACCTACACACATGTGTCACACACATAAAAGTAAATAATTCTTTTTAAAAAATGAGTAAGGAGGTAGAGAGCTGGCTCAACAATTAATGAGACTGGCTGCTCTTCTAGTGGCCCTAGATTGGATTCCCAGCACCTACATGGTAACTAGCCAATTCTCTGTACCTCCAGTTCCAAAGGATCCAACCCTCTTGTGGTCTACATGGGTACATATGTTGCTGCACAAACATATAAACAGGTAAAATACTCATACACATAAAATAAAATTTCTTCCCTAAGACCATAAGAAGTGTTGCAGGTCCCTACCTTCTTCTTCACCAGTTAGAAGTGCACAGGGTAAAGCAGGAAGCGAGAGACCGCTCACTTTTGTCCTCCACCCATCCCACTGAAAGAGGAGTATGAAATGGTAGCTGTTTAGCTCCAGATCATAGGGATGGCTCTTCTTTGTCACACTCCCTTCTTCCCTCATTTTGTGTCTGGTTACTTTTAACCACAGCCTGTCATTTTATTCTCTTTAATCATTTTCTCCAATTGTTGCCTTTTCTTAATGCCCAAAATAACTTTGTAGATCATGGTTAACTCTGTACTTTCCAATGGAAACATTGTTGTATCCAAGAATAGTTACACTTTTAAATGTTTTGAGTCTATGTATACAGTAAAGGGGTAATTCATTTGTTCTCTTTTATGTATTGGATCTATTAAAGATCTCTGAGAACAACAAGATCAGATTTAGTTATAAATTCTCCAGCCCATGAAGTCTTCAGATAACCTGGTCTTTTTCATTTTTCTCCATAACTTATGGGAAATTTTAAACACCTTGTTATGTTTTTAATAACTGATGATCCCTTGAATAGTTTGAAAGTAATACACATACTATAAACCTATAATGTATCCATCATTGTTTTAAAGTATATTTTATAACGTATGTAGTAATACTTTGCATTGCTTCCTCCAGGGCTCAGGTTAGTTGACCTTTCAATCACTCACTATAGTAGATGTAGACTGAGCTTTGTACTTATCACACAAATTCATTCTAGAAATTATCCCGCTGTATGGAATGTCGAGCTACATCACCCGAGAAGACCAGTATAGCAAGCCACCACACAAAAAACTGAAGGACCGCCAGATTGACCGCCAGAACCGCCTCAACAGCCCACCTTCTACCATCTACAAGAACAACTGTGCGACAGTATACAATGGCTACGGGAAAGGCCAGAGTGGTGGAAGCAGTGGAGGTGGGGGAGGAGGCAGCGGCGGTGGGCCTGGGATCAAGAAGGCAGAGCGAAGAGCAAGAAGCTCCGGGGACCCTGACTTGCAAGGTAATGCTGTAGACACGGCCATTTTGAGGGCGCCATTTTTCATGGGTGACCTTTATTTCATGGTGGGTAGGTTTTGTTTTGTTTTTTTTTCTGGGAACAGGTGGAACCTTTTCCCTCTCCTAGTAAGAAAAGACTACTGTAATGCTTGTTTTTATTTATGTGAATTTTTTTTTTTTTTTACTATACTGCCATGTAACTTTTGATGTCATCTCAGAAATAGTATTCGAAATTGTTTTCATGTTGACCTGATTCTACTGGAAGAAATCACATTGAATCTTTTTCTAGGAAGTGTGGGCTAATTCTAATCCCAAGTAATCACACCTCCTGAAAGCAGCTGTAGTTACTTGATGTTGTAGTGAGGTTGATCATGCATGGCAGGAGTATATTCTTGTTCAGTTTCAGATCAGGGTGTCCCTGAATATCCTTTGGCATCCTCACTGAGCCTTTCACAGACCAAAATGAGGTGGAGAGTCAGGCTCACCATGAGCAGAGACAGCAGCTTAGAAGGGCATGCACACTTTGTAGGTTAATCTTGTGGAGGTATATAGGTGGGGTGGAGTCGGGATAGGGGAAGGACATGCTTGGTTTTAGTTACATTTCTAGGTGAAATTCAGAGGTAGTCATTTTCATTGTGACAGGAGAAAAAAAGCAGGCTTTTTCTGTACACATGTAGAAGGCTGAAAGGCATATATACACATGCATATATGTGACTAAAAACATATAGACATAGAAGGTAGGTAACATTTTCACAACTGTATGAATTTATAAATCTAAATAAATACTGGCAAGCAAAGAACAAATGTCAAACACAGATTAACTGGAACGGCACCCAGCCCTTTGTGTATACACGTTTGTGTGACTGTGTGTATGTATGTGTGCATGTGAGTGTGGTGTGTGCATGGGCGGGAGTATGCACTTATGTCTGGGTTGCTTGCTTCTGTAAGTGCATAAAGAGGTCGGAGGAGGATATTGAGGGTCCTGCTTGCTGTCTCTCTACCTTATTCCTTCCAGAGAGGGCCTTTCTCTAAACGTGGAGTGAGGTTGGCAGCCAGGAAACCCCAATGATCCTCTTGTCCCTTCTCCACAGCACTGGAGTCGTGTGTGTGTGTGTGTGTGTGTGTGTGTGTGTGTGTG